>JAXCGZ010007761.1:55000-67500 GCA_037179515.1 Halocaridina rubra
CTCTCTCTCTCTCTCTCTCTCTCTCTCTCTTTCTCTTTCGTACTGGCGTATCATAACTTAGCATCCAAAATTATTTTCGTAGTTGATAAGTACAAAACTGTGAACTCAGTGTGTAGCCTTCGTGATACTTTTTCAGTGCGTAAATTGCTTGCTAAAGAAGAGATAATTTTTTTTTCTAATATTCGCGGAAATGCTTTCCTATTTCTTATTTTATTGTTGTGTGTGTGTGTGTGTGTGTGTGTGTGTGTGTGTGTGTGTGTGTGTGTGTGTGTAAATAATTGTGTAGATTTACTTTTACACGCATGTTACATATTTGTAGATTTTACAAATTTTTCGACATGTGTGGAGAGAGATTGTCATGGTGATAAAGCTGTGGGGGTAAACCAGCTAAGGCTATTGGATCCTGCGGCAGAAGGGCCTTACCTACACTGTAGATGACTCAAGTAGTGTGGTGTCTTGGAGAGGTAATCATGGTAGTACTGCTGTGACCGCTCTTTCCCAAGTGACTGCAATTAGTGAAATGAAATATATTGCCATTCTAGTTAATGGGTGTTTGCTTTGACTCGGCCATTATTTCTTACAAGGAGGAATGAGGATATTGTATATGCATGTGTATAGGGATTCTACTTGAGTGTTCTGTTAAATGGATTACCAAAAAAAAAAAAAAATATTGTATCACGTTTTCATCTTAACCCAGCCACTGAGGGGGGCAAACCAGCCTCAACTTGGTGCCGGTCCCAACCCCGGGTAGATGGGGAGGGTTGGGACCAGGAAAGGCATCCGGCCATAAATGTTTTGCCAAAACCAAACTATGGCCAGTACAGATAACGAGAATAATCACCATACTAAGCGTTCCCCTTAGGCGACGCGTTGGGGCTTTGCCTGACCCCTCCGGAAACACAGCAAGGGCTACCCAATTATGGGCAGGTTGGGTTAAAGAGGCAAGCTCGAGGGAGAGTGTCAGAGGTGGTGCTGCGGGTGGGCACTCTTAATGTGGGGACGATGACTGGGAAGGGACGGGAATTGGTGGACCTGATGGAGAGGAGGAATATTGTAGTGGTGTGTGTGCAGGAAACCAGATGGAAAGGAAATAAGGCGAGGGAACTGGGTGAGGGTTGCAAATTGTTCTATAGTGGAGCAAATGAGGAAGGGAGGAATGGTGTAGACCTGAAGGAAAGCTTACTTGGTGTGAATAGAAAGAGTGACAGAATTATAAGTTTAAAGCTGGGACTGGGAGAAACGGTAGTCGATGTGGTATGTGCCTATACCCCACAAACTGGTTGTACAGCGGAGGTGAAGGATGCATTTTGGGAGGAGATGGACCAGGAGCTTAGAACAATTCCTATAAGGGAGAGGATAATTTGGGAGGAGATCTAAATGGCCACTTGGGAATTGGGAGGGCTGGGATAGGTAGAGATCATGGGGGTGGGGGGGGTGGGAGAGAGAAATGAGGGGGGGAGAGAGTGATTGATTTTGCAGTGGCATTTGATCTGGCATTGGTCAACACATTCTTTGAGAAAAAGGAAAACAGATTGATTATATACAGTAGTGGTGGGAGGGAGAGCCAGATAGATTTATTGGTGTGTAGGAGAGACCATCTGAAGGAGATTAGCAACTGTAAAGTAATAAATGGGGAGAGTGTAGCAGTGCAACATAGGATAGTAGTAACTGATTGCAGGCTTAGGAAATGTAGGAAAAATAAGAAGCCGAGGTTGGACCCAAAGATAAAGTGGTGGAGATGGAAAGATGCAGAGCTGAGAGCTATGTTTAAGGGAGGAATGTTGGAAGCGATAAGGTTGCATGAAGATGTACAAGAATGGTGGACAGAGAATAGTAAGGTGATTTTGAGGGTTGGTGGGGAGGTACTTGGAAAGTCATCAGGAAGGAAACCCCCAAATGATAAAGAGTCATGGTGGTGGTATGAGGAAGTGCAAGAATGTGTGAAGAACAAGAAAGTATCTAAGAAAAAGGCAGATTTATCAGGCCTGGAGCAGGATTAAGAAGAGTACAAGCAGGCAAAGAAGGAGGCAAGGAGAACAGTAGCAAAAGCAAAGGCAGAGAAATTGAATGAAGTCTATGAAGAGCTGGAAACACCAGTAGGAGAGAAGAAAAAATGGCGAATTGCCAAGGCTCGAGATGCTGCAACCAAGGACTTGACCCAAGTAAGACAAATAAAAGATAACTATGGAGTAGTTCTAGCAGAAGAGGATGAAATAAAAAGCAGATGGGAAACTTATTTTGAAGGATTACTAAATAAAGAGAATCCAAGAGCAGTATTTGAAGATGGACTTCCAAATGACTCAGCTACAACAACAGTGGCTAGAAGAGAGGTAGAGCGGGCAGTAAGGAAAATGAAAAATGGAAAGGCAGCAGGACCTGATAAGATGCCAGTGAAGGTATGGAAAAGTCTTGTAGAGGAAGGCATAAGGCATAGATATCTTGTGGGACTTAATGCAAAAGATCTTTAGTCAGGAAAAGATGCCAGAGGAATGGAGAGGAAGCTTAATCATCCCAATCTATAAAGGGAAGGAAGACATTCATGAATGTGGAAACTAGAGAGGTATAAAGTTGTTAAGTCATACTATGAAGGTATGGGAGAAGATCATGGAGAGGAGACTCAGAGAGGTAACGACAAATTGGGATGAACAGTTTGGCTTCATGCCTGGAAGAGGGACAGTGGATGCCATATTTGCCTTGAGACAAATGATGGAAAAGCATAGGGAGAAACAGAAAAGACTGCATATGGTCTTTATTGACCTGGAAAAGGCATATGATCGAGTACCACGTCAAGAGGTGTGGAGGTGTACTAGAGAAAGGGGAGTCCCCGAGAAATATGTAAGAATCATCCAAGATATGTATGAGAGGACAGAGGCAAATGTTAAGAGCAGTGTGGGCTTGACGAAAAGTCTCTCAGTAAATGTTGGTCTGCATCAAGGGTCTGCTTTGAGTCCATATCTATTTGATCTGGTCTTGGATGTAGAAACCCAGGGTATTAGAGATCAGTCTCCATGGTGTATGCTCTTTGCAGATGACATTGTACTGTGTAGCAACAGACGAGAGGTAGTGGGGGAGAAGCTTGGGGAGTGGAGAAGAGTGATGGAGGATAGAGGACTGAAAATCAGCAGGAAGAAGACAGAGTACTTGAGGTTGAGAGATGATGAGGATGGGGAGGTCAATTTGCAGGGGAAGGTGTTGAAAAGAGTTGAAAAGTTTAAGTATTTGGGATCAACAGTAGCAGAGGATGGTGACCTAGAGTCAGAAATAACCCACAGATTACAAGCGGGATGGTAGAACTGGAAGAAAGTGTATGGGGTGCTGTGCGACAGGAGAATGGGGATTAAGTAGGGGTAAAGTGCATAAGACAGTTGTGAGACCTGCGATGATGTATGGAGCAGAGACATGAACAATAAAGAAAACACAAGAGAAAAACCTGGATGTCAAATCAAATCAAATCAAAACATTTATTTCCATTTTGTACAATGGTTATTCAACATTAATAGTAACTTATAAGTAGACATGTAATTAAACTAATAAATAAGAGGGTTAGACATATAGTTAAATTATATGTAGCTTTCATAGAAAATAATAATGCTGTACTAAAAATTTTAACAATAATATTAATAATAAAGTAGTAAGTTTGCCACTAGATACAGGATCGTTATTATCGGCATCATTTCCATATTTGTTTCCTTACAATGAGAATAACTAGTTCTTAATGAGAAGCAACTATTTGTCCAAAAGAAAACTATATAGTTTGCCTTTGAAAGCTGTGAAGGAGGATGCATTTTTAAGATGCTCTGGAATATTATTCCAGAGTGTTGGCCCTTTGATAGTGATCATCTTTGAACCTGCTTCTGTGTTTGTTCTGTGAATAAAGAGCTCACTGCTCTGTCTTGTGTTGGTTCCCCTTATATCCCTGACTGTTTTTAAATCAAATAGCCAGCTAGGATAATGATTGTCCAAATTTTTGAATACAAAAACATAAATAGCATAAGCGACCTTATTTTCTGTCCGCAGTCACCCAAGTTTATTGAGAGCTGGTGTGATGTGGTCATATTTTCTTATTCCTCCCAGGGCAACTCGAGCTGCAAAATTAATAAGCTTCTGTATTCTGTTTATCTGAGTCTTATTGGTAGCTCCCCAAACAGTTGTGCAGTAATTAATGTGACTTAGGGCTAGAGATTCAACAACAGTTATTCGAGTGGTAGTCTCAAAATTGTCTTTTATACGTGATAAGTACATTAATGTTCCTGTAATCTTTTTGCATACTTTATCTATGTGGGAATCAAACAACATGTGGTTATCAAAGTGAATTCCTAGGTTTTTGACTGTTTTGCTAGGTGTGATAATATTGTCGCAAAAATTAATTGTTGTGTTTTCTGGAATTTGTGCTATGTGGATCCTTGAACCAATAAATATGCACTGTGTTTTACTTTCGTTAATTAACAGCCCAATTTCTTGGAAATAGGTTTTAATTTTTGACAGAGTGTTTTCTGCTCTTAGAGTTAGCTCTGGGAGATTATTAATATCACCACTAAGGAGTAGTTGAGTGTCATCTACATATTGTACGACTAGACAGTCAGAAATGAAAGAAGATAGATCATTTACGTAAATGGAGAAGAGGATAGAACTAAGTACTGATCCTTGTGGAACACCAAATGATACATCCTTTGGCACAGAGATAATGTTGTTAAGACGTATGGACTGTTTACGATTAGATAGATACTCGCTAAACCAGCTTGGATCAATATTTAAGTTAATACATTTACTTAAAAGAATTTCATGGTTTACACTGTTGAAGGCTTTTGATAAGTCTAACATAATTAGTATAGATATTTTTTTCATATCTATATTATTATATATACCATTCGTAACTTTAAGCTGTGCACTTTCCGTCGAGAGTTTTGGTCTGAAACCATGTTGGCTAATCGTTAGTAGTCTATTTGATTCTAAATATGACATAAGTTGGCATGCAACAATTTTTTCTAATATTTTAGAGAAAATGGGTAGCAGGGAAATGGGACAATAGTTTGTCACATCTTCTCTGTCCCCCTTTTTATGCAGAGGTATTACATGTGATAATTTCCAAGAGTCAGGAAACTTTTTAGTAACAATGGAAGTGTTCATAATAGTTAGAATATAGGATGCAATCATGGGTAGAGCATCTTTGATGAACTGAAATGGTATACCATCTGAACCATAAGAGCCAGAGTTTCTTAGGCTCTTTATGGTAAGAATTAGGGTAGCACAATCTATAGGAGTTAGCTTGAAGTACTCTCTTGTGTTTTCGTTGGAAGAATTGTCATTTAAGCAATTACTCATATTCACTGAGTTGATGTTTTCTTGATTTTTTTCATATGTATTTTTGCCAACGTTAGCAAAATAGTTATTAAAGTTATCTGCTTTGTCTTTCAACTCCGTAATATTTTCATAACTTTCCGAGGTACTCTTTTCATTTAGTATCATGCTTTTTATCACTTTCCATGTTGCTGTCTAAAGTCATTAAATTGTTTTTTGTAAAAGTCTTTTTTACTTACACTGATGAGAGATCTGTGGCAGAGATGAGAATGTTGAGATGGATGTGTGGGGTGACAAGAAGCGATAAGATCAGAAACGAGGTAATTAGAGGTACCTCAAAAGTTAGAGATATATCAGATAAGATACAAGAAAGTAGACTAGGATGCTATGGTCATGTTGTTAGGAGGGATGAACAGTATGTTGGGAGGAGGAGGATGGAAATGGATATACGGGGTAGGAGAAGGAGAGGGAGACCAAAGCGTAGGTGGATGGATTGCATCAATGACGACCTGAGGTCTAAAGGTTTGTTGGGTGATGAGGTATGGGACAGAAACAAATGGAGAAAACTGGTCAGAAACATCGACCCCACATAAAAGTGGGAAAAGATGTAGACGAAGAAGAAGAAGAAGAAGAAGTATCAAGTTTTCATCCTCCTCTTGTTTTGTGATGTTAGGGGTTAATGGTAAAACGGTTTATTAACCAGTATATATATATATATATATATATATATATATATATATATATATATATATATATATATATATATATATATATATATATATATATATATATATATATATATCAAACACAGGGGTATCACTTCTCGAGTCGAGCGCTTTACCCTCCGCGTCACCTCATCCAAAATACCTTTTGAATGCAAATTACACATTAAAGTTTAGTTTTATTAAGTTGAAATTAGGCATTTCCAGTTACTTAATTCATAAAATATAAGTCTAAAAGTTGGAAACAACATCGAAACAATGAAGACTTGACACGTTTGGCACATTTATTAGATGGAAAAAAATATTGTGAGATGTGACTTGGATAATAGGTTTGTGTATCACTTAGAAGAACGTGTTGCTAATAAAATCTCTCTTCAGTGAAGGTTGCCTGCTACTTCTTCTTCTTCTTTTCTTCTTCTTGCACAAAAATGGAAATAAATGTTTGTTTGTTTCTTCTTCTTCTTCTTCTTCTTCTTCAAATTTATTATTATTATTATTATTATTATTATTATTATTATTATTATTATTATTATTATTATTATTTTTATTATTATTATTATTATTATAAAAGAATATGTAGATTATTCTGCATATGTGGTTGCTTCACAATGCACTTGAGGTTAATGGTGCTTCCAGCCTTCACGTATTCAGGTCCCATTATCCTCGCTCGTGATTCTGTCAAATAAAGAAGAAGGAGAAGAAAAAGAAAGATAGAGTGAATATGTATGATGTTTCATTGCATAAAAGCATTCTTACAAAGATGAGGTAGTAGCACACGGTTACAATATAGTTTGTGTTTCATTCTTAAAAGAATTTTGTTTACCATAATTCTTTTTGGGTTGATGAATGGAGATATAAATAGATATCATAGAATTTTTTTATGTAGCATAACAGCTTTTCGTAGTAAGAAAAGTATTTTTTTTACATTGGCCAGATTGCATTACATCTCGTTGTAAGAATTTGTCTTTGGTAACGGTTGTCACTATGGCGATACCTAGTAAGTTAAAAAAGGATATACGTATCTATCTCTATATTCAGGAGCCATATCCCCCCCCCCCTTGTAAGGGGAATAACTGAGTCAAAGCACAATACCTTGACTCTGCGGTAAGAGCAGCCGGTGCAGGAGATCCCCATTTACCTCTCTGCGCCTCATTGTTTTGTACTGAGTCTCTCTCTCTCTCTCTCTCTCTCTCTCTCTCTCTCTCTCTCTCTCTCTCTCTCTCTCTCTCTCTCTCTCTCTCTCTCTCTCTCTCTCTCTCTCTCTCTACACACACACACACACACACACACACACACACACACACACACACACACACACACACACACACACACACACACACACCTACTACACTGAGGAAATACGACCTGGAGATCTTGGGTTCTGTATTTGACTTGGCACACGTAAGTGCTAGCGTCACGTGCTTGAGCATACTTGGTCTGCAAAATCCACTTGTCTGATTCTACAGGATGCAGCACCTTATAGGGAAATGCAGTTGATTATTATCTCAAAATTTAGGAAAAAATATGGAAACTGAGGTCAATATAATAAGAGGAGAGGGAAATAATTTTTCATTACGAAAGAGCAGTTCATATGAGATAAAAAGAAACGAAATAATTATTCATTACGAAGTTGCAGTCCATGTGAGAAATGAAAGAAGAGGAAAAAAAATAATTATTTGTTTATGAAAGGATGCTTACGGCTTCGTCCCTCAACTGAGCCACGTGACAATGGAGATAAGCCGTTAGACCAACAGTGGTGGTGACGTCTTTCTTGATCCCTAGATTGGCGGAAAATGGTCCCCTCGGTACCTCCTTCTTGGGAGAATTTGTTGAGAGCAAATAATATGATCTCCCTGACCCGATGTGCACAACGTGGCTCCACTGATGATGTGCTCCTTGGAAACGAAAGTAAGAGGAGTCCTATGGTGCATAAAGCTGGTTTCCCTCCATGACGTCTAATGAGAAAAGAGTTGGGAGTTGAATTAAATGCGAAAACGAAACCTCGAGTGAGGTTGGAAAAACTGTAATATGAACATAGTGACATTCAGATAGAAGGAGTTCATTCCTAAGTATGGCAGATATAAGTTATAAGGTCTGTTTCCTTTTAACCTTCTGTAGTGTAGTTGGTAGCGCCTTGGCTTAGTAATTATAAGTCCTAGGTTCAAGTCCCGGTCAGGTTAATTCAAGTACATACATACATACATACATACATACATGGACGGACGCACGCACGCACGCACGCACATACATACATACATACATACATACATACATACATACATACATGCATGCATACATACATACATACATGCATCCATACATACATACATACATACATACATACATACATACATACATACATACATATACAATTGCATCATTCCCCTTGTACAGAGAGTGGCTGAGCCAAAGAAACACATAACCCAGGAGCTTCCATGCCTTGATCACTTTTCTTACTTTCTTGGAGATAGAGAGCTACCACATCCCCCACTACACTACCTGGGTGACCCACCGGGTAAATAGGCGATGATATTCTATAACCAGCTATGAACAGATCCCTCTGAAACTGTCAAAGACATTTTTATGAAGTGAACGCCTTCATTGTATTCATGTTGTGATGTTTGTGTGTGTATATCTTGTATGGAGCACATTTGGCTTTTCAGTACAGCAATCCATTGGCATTTCGGCAATAATCATCTCATTTTTTACGGCACATGAAAAGTTGCAGATATTAGACGCTCTTGCGGCCTTTGTGCCTAACCCGCTGAACCCTTGACCTAGTTTTCTGCTAGTCAAGTAAGTCACTAGAGAATTATATACAAGATTTCAAGAGATCCATTCACTTTCCTTCTGCTTTTTACAAGGGAGAGAGAGAGATTCAAGATAAAACTGCAGTAAAGGAGAGATTATACGGCAGTTTCTGCAACTTGTTTAGATAACAGATTGACAACTTTGCTTCTTGGGGATAAGGGACACCTATAATTCACCCCGTCCTCACTACCTCACAGATAGGGTCATCCACAGTGTATGGGGGTAATGTTCTTCCGCAGTAGGGTCCGGCTAGCCATAGATTGTTTATCACTTATTATTATTTAACTGATCCTCATCATCACTGCTTGAGCATTTAGAAAAGAATGAAATTAATGGTTTTTATCTGGCTTTGATTTTATGATTATTATTTATATTATTATTATTATTATTATTATTATTATTATTATTATTATTATTATTATTATTTTTATTATTATTATTATTATTATTATTATTATTATTATTATTATTATTATTATTATTATTAGATTAACGTTATTACACATTTACGAATATATGAAAGTTAATACGTGAGCTATGCATGTATGTATGTATGTATGTATGTATGTATGTATGTATGTATGTATGTATGTATGTATGTTGCCTGCCTGCCTGCCTGTCTGTTTGTACGTACGTACATATGTATGCATGCATGCATGTTTGATGCATGCCCATACGTTTGGATACATTTGAGAATATATATATATATATATATATATATATATATATATATATATATATATATATATATATATATATATATATATATATGTTTATATATATATATATATATATATATATATATATATATATATATATATATGTATATATATATATATATATATATATATATATATATATATATATATATATATATATATATATATATATATATATATATATATATATATATATATATATATATATATATATATATATATATATATATATATATATATAATCACCCTGAGGGAGGGGGGTATGAATACTTCTTCCGTGTTCCCCTCCGTGTCGTAAAAGTTGACCAACTGGAGCGGAGCGAGGGGACTGGGAATCCCCTTCTCTATATTTACTTCCCACAAAAAGTCAAATTATTTTATATGACTCAGCTTCCCCCCTTATAAGGGGGAATATGGCTTTGGTATATATATATATATATATATATATATATATATATATATATATATATATATATATGCTCCTTCTTCCCATCTACCTCCAGACTCTGGAACTCTCTTCATCTTTTGTCTTTCCTAATTCTAATGATCTTTCATCCTTCAAAAAGCAGATCTATCGTCATCTCAAAGCCTAGTCCTCCATATCTCTGGGTCCTCTGTACTTTGACGGTTTTTTCTGTCTGTCGTTTTCCTTTGTGTGACATTACCTCATCTCTGCCTTGTCCTTAACCTTTTTCTTTTCCTTCGTCTTGGTATTTTCTCGTGCCCGGGCCTTTATTGATGAGGGCAGTTTCTGCCTGTCCCGGTGTCACACATAATATATATATATATATATATATATATATATATATATATATATATATATATATATATATATATATATATATATATATATATATATTGGGGGTTTGAATGGGTGCGTGTGTGCGCGCACATAGATGTATTTGGCATACATATTATCATGTACGTATAGTCTTGCATAAGTATACCTTTGAAAGGGATATATTACATAATGAAAGAAAAATAATGTTTTTCCTCTGATGGCAGAACGAGTTCTTTGTATTTAAAAAAATGTTTTTTGTCGTATTATTTACATATATTATCTCATCAGCGTTGGTTTAAGCTAATCACGTAGAGAGAGAGAGAGAGAGAGAGAGAGAGAGAGAGAGAGAGAGAGAGAGAGAGAGTCAATTTTCATTACCATAAACTTAATAATTTTTATATATTCTCATTAAAGTCTAATGTGGGTGAAAGAGAGAGAGAGAGAGAGAGAGAGAGAGAGAGAGGAGAGAGAGAGAGAGAGAGAGAGAGAGAGAGAGAGAGAGAGAGAGAGAGAGAGAGTTTATATTACCCATAAAACTGCATTGATTTTTTTATATTTTCCCTTGATATGTATTTTATTTTCATGCGTTCATGTAAGAATGTTTGCTTCATCCAGGAAGTTTTAGAAAGTTTGTTGTGTATATAGAGTAATATTCTTTTTATTCCCTCATAAAAGGGTAACATTCTTTTACAATCATAATATTCCCCTCGGTAGCTATAACCATCATTCTCTCCATAAACAGAAATGATAAAGGCTTCTTATAATATTCATCTCTTTTTATCATCAGTTTCGTTTTCATTTTCAACATTATATTGTGTTTCGTTGATACCTGAATAAAATACTGGAATGTTTTTACAATCATGATATTCCCCGTACAGCAGTCATCTCCATAAACAGGATAGATAAATTTCATTTTTTAATATTCATATATTTCTTTATATTATTTTTGTTCCCCATTTTAACACGATACGCTAATCTTTTTCATATATATAAGTTTGATGCTTAGATTCCCCATAAACGAATCAGAAAAACTTTTTTTTTTTACATTCGTTTATATTTATAATTATTTTTAAATTCCTTCTTAACATGATACTATACCCCATTGAGGGCAACAGAGTAGCCACAACTGATCATAAAAAAGGAATACGTTATGGTTATCATGTTCTGCTCATCTTCACCCCGTCAATGAACCTTTGGCAAACATTCAGAATGTCATATAGGTGGATTCTCAGGCCATTAGCTACTCATTAACTAATGAGAATGTCATATAGATGGATACTCAGGCCATTAGCTACCCATTAACTAATGAAAATGTCATATAGATGGATTCCCAGGCCTTTAGCTACCCATTAACTGATGATAATGTCGTATAGATGAATTCTCACCCCAATCGCTAACCATTAAATATTAAGAGACTCTTGCGACACAAACGGATGAGGGTTGTTCTTTGGCAAAAGTTTAGAATGTCAGATGGTGCAATTGTCAACCCATCTGCTACTCATTAACTATTAAACGACTCTTACAACTGGCAGGGAACACTAGTTTAGTATTTTAACCAAAAAAGGTATCATTATGTTGCATTTGTAAAAATCAGATAGTTTAATTGTCTGTTCTTTGCTCACTGATTCCGAGTAGTTCACTGGTGTGATACTGTGAAACTGTGGATTAAATAAGTTTTTTTGTGTTTAAGTCTGTTATGTTTGACCTCAAAAATTTCTTTTACTTGTTTCCCCTGAGGGAGGAGGGTAAGAATACCTCCTCCGTTTTCCCTGCGTGTCGTAAGAGCTGACTAAATGGGGAGGAGCGAGGGGACTGGGAATCCCCTCCTCTGTATTTCCCTCCCACAAAAAGTCAGAAAAATTTCTTTGACATTCCAGCCCCCTTACAAGGGGAAATATAGCTTTTGGATATAGATGGATAATAATGATAAAAAGAGTATAACAGACATTTTGGAAATACAATATGAATTTTGGAAAATGTGAATGTGATCGTTTAAATTATCATTTTATTAATATATATATATATATATATATATATATATATATATATATATATATATATATATAATATATATATATATATATATATATATATATATATATATATATATATATAAGAAAACAGTGTATCGGTAAGTTTTAAGTGAATGATTGCGTTTACTGAATGGTA
>JAXCGZ010007761.1:72500-106511 GCA_037179515.1 Halocaridina rubra
T
The DNA here is from genome assembly GCA_037179515.1 of Halocaridina rubra. NCBI lineage: Eukaryota > Metazoa > Arthropoda > Malacostraca > Decapoda > Atyidae > Halocaridina > Halocaridina rubra. The sequence continues at coordinate 72,502 of JAXCGZ010007761.1, forward strand.
TTATCGTAATGTCAGGGCCTAATCCTCCATATCTCTAGGTCCTCAGTACTCTGACTGTTCTTTCAACCGATCCTTTTCCTATTGTGTATCATTACCTCAGCTCTGCCTTAACCTTTTACTTTTCCTTTGTCTTAATGTTTTCTTTGTGCTGGGACCTTTATTGATGAGGGCAATTTTCTTGCCTGTCCCGGTGTCACACTCATAATATATATATATATATATATATATATATATATATATATATATATATATATATATATATATATAGAGAGAGAGAGAGAGAGAGAGAGAGAGAGAGAGAGAGAGAGAGAGAGAGAGAGAGAGAGAGAGAGAGAGAGAGAGAGAGAGAGAGAGAGAGAACCTATTTCAAAACCGTCATTATAAAAAAAAAAATTATTCCACTTCACAAAATACGGTCTTTCATACATCTACTAAGCAAAAAAAGCTTTTACAAAACTTGTTTTTTATACTTAGAAATACGAAAAATTTTGAGAGTATAATCTTTAGTGTGAGAAAAAAATTATCAGTAATGCAGATTCTAAAATTGAAATTAGAATATGCAGCCGCAGTTTCCGCCACATATCTGTACAACAAGACCGAAATTCAAAGACAAGTCACGCTTAAGAAAAAAAAGTTTCTTTGCTTATGCGAGAAGCTGAAGTAAGATTCTTTTTTGCTGGCGCGGTGAAGGATGAGATGCAGTCTGGCGTTTGACAGTCTTGGGATAACAAGGGAAGAAGAAAAATAAGAGCTGGAATATTACATAAATATTGCAGGGTTAAAGTAAATATTGCAGGGTTAGAGTAAATGTCAGGCTTTTTACGTAAATATAATGTATGTTAAAGTAAATATTGCAAGGTTATAGTAAATATTGCAGGGTTAGAGTAAATGTCAGGCTGTTTACGTAACTATAATGCATGTAAGTCCAGAATTAAAAGGTAGGAAGATCTTGATTTGAAATTCAAGAGATCATATATTAAGTTTGTTCACCACATAATTGAGACAGCTCCAACCTTGCTGAAAATCAGCTCACCTGAAATTTCTTATATCATAGTCTAACTGAGGACTATGCCGTTGTAAGCCAGTTCCAGTTGACCTATGACTCCAGCTCATCTGAATTTTTATAGATCATATTGAAACTCTGGACACTATAGAATTGAGTCAGTTCCCAATCTCTGGTCATTCACGTCATCTGAAATTCAATAAATCATTTTCAAACTTTGGAAGCTGCAGAAGCGAGTCACCTGCAAATTTCCTAATATTAATCTCATCTGCAAATTCAGAACTCAGAGTCTAACTTTGAACTCAGCAAAATCAAACTAACCTCAATTGGTCGACCTGAAAACTCAGCTCATTTTATATTCTACAGATCATTTTGGTCTCAAAATCAGGACACTGCAGTGATGAGTCAGTTCCAAGTTGTGAAAGAAGTTTTAGTGGCGCTCTCTGGAAAATCTCACAAGTGCATACAAAACAGGGTAACACATGTGATCGCAAACCAGATCTGGTCCTTCAGTCGCACACGCAAGGAATTATGAAGTTAAGAGTAAAGACATCTGTTGTGTGCTAGCCCCTACTATGTTGGTATGATAAAAGACGGTAATATTATAAATCTCATAGATATATATGAGTTAATTATGATTTTTCATATAAATATGTACTTGGTTCTGATGGTACATTGAAAAACATCTGTCTTTCCGTGCAACCTGATAATATGGTATGCTAAATTCCTAGATCATTATGAAATTTGATTTATGGCTGGAATTTGAGTGTGAATCATAACATATCTGAAAATAGGCATGTAAAATTATCGTTGTGTTAGTTATCAGGTAAAAACATGTTTTGAGAACTATATAAAAGTGTATATTAAAGGAAAAACATTCTCTCTCTCTTCTCTCTCTCTTCTCTCTCTCTCTCTCTCTCTCTCTCTCTCTCTCTCTCTCTCTCTCTCTCTCTCTCCTCTCTCTCTCTCATGCTTGGAATGGAAAATTATACTTCCTTCTTACGCAAAATCAATCTGTGAATATAAAGAATTGAAAGGAGAGAAAGAGAGAGAGAGAGAGAGAGAGAGAGAGAGAGAGAGAGAGAGAGAGAGAGAGAGAGAGAGAGAGAGAGAGAGAGAGCCTGGCTCTCTTCATCGGGATAAGTGTCTGTAACTTATTATGCTGAATCCTCTCATAGGCACTTCAAAGAGCCTATGAGGCTCTCTCTCTCTCTCTCTCCTCTCTCTCTCTCTCTCTCTCTCTCTCTCTCTCTCTCTCTCTCTCTCTCTCTCTCTCTCTCTCTCTCTCTCTCTCCTCCTCCTCCTCCTCCTCCTCCTCCTCCTCCTCCTCCTCCTCCTCCTCCTTCTCCTTCTTCTTCTTCTTCTTCTTCTTCTTCTTCTTCTTCTTCTTCTTCTTCTTCTCCTCCTCCCTCCTATGTTTATGTGGTTGCTGGTTCTCACTAGCACAAGTTGGAGTTTGGTTTTTGCTTTGGTGCAAATTTTTCCCCTCAAATGCCTTTCCTGACTCCAACCCTCTCCATTAATCCAGGTTCGTGGAGGGACCGAATTGATCTGGCTTTTTTTTTTATGAGTGCGACACCGGGACGGCCAAAAAATTGTCCTCATCCGTCGCGGGATCGAAGAAAACATTGAGAAGTAGATAAGCAACAGATTAAGGACAAGGCAGAAATAAGAAACTGATTAGCAATAAGAAAAGGCAGGCTGGAAATACTCAAAGTAATAAAGATCTAAAAATATGTCTTCTTTCCAATTTCTAACTTTTATTTTTTTTTTTTAATTATCTAAATCACTTTATCCCAATATCTCATTCCTTCCCCCCCCCCCCACCACCACTATCAAGATGGTTCCCGATGGGGCTAAAATGTTGCGTCCGGCGCCGATTTACCTCCCTACTATATGCGTATTGTACTGCACTTATTTATTGTACTTGGAATGTCTATTATCATGAAATAAACAGTATTACGTAATATTATTCAAGGCTTGGAAAAAAAAGAATATATATATATATATATATATATATATATATATATATATATATATATATATATATATATATATATATATATATATATATATATATATATATATACATAATATATATATATATATATATATATATATATATATATATATATATATATATAAATTAATAGGTGCAGATAAATAAATAGATAGAGAAATGAATAAATTAATATGAGGTTAAATAAATAAGCAAATAAAGTAATAGCGAACTTCCGTCATGACAAACATCATGCATGGCAACATGTAACACCTGACTCCTCCTCCCCCCAATGTACATATATTTGGAATGACAAAATTATTATATTTCGCGCATCAAATCACGGCTAAAGAGACTTTTAAACTTTTTTCTTGAGGTTTCGGAATGACATCTTGACAACTTATCAAATTTATTTTTTTTTATCGCGATGGTGCTGCGATAGCTCGCTGGTAGAGCACGTGAGTCAGGAAGCAACTTATTCGGTTCAATCCCACAGCAAGGTGTTAGAAAGGACATCTAGATTTTATCCCCCAGCTTCATTATGTGTCCACCCCAATTTGAATGGGGAGTAATTGTGACACATTGAGGGGTGCATTATATAAGGTACAAGAGCCATTATCCTCCGTATGTAGGGGTGGTAGAGTCAAAGCAAAACCTGACCTCTTCGCGGAAGCAAAATACAAAGGAAGGGAGCTTCAGTCACCTCTCTCCATCCCATTTAGTCGACTTTTACGGAAAAGCTGGGAATCACAGAGGAGGTATTGTTTGCCGCCCCTAGAAAAGGAAGGAGAAAATGTAGATTAAGAAAGAGAGATTAAACTATGGGAGGCAGAGGCCACTTATCTCCTCACTTGGAGAGAGCCCTCCAAATATCAGGATAAAAAGGAGAAACTGTACTGGAAAAGATATAAGAGAGAGTGAATATGGAACCTTAAAAAAAAAAATTGCTCTGTTCTAGAAAATATTTACTGTAGCAAGACAAACTTCTCTACTTTATATGATAATCGATCCTGTCCTTTAAAAAAAAAAAAAAAAAAAACACACACACACAACAACAACAACAACAACTTTATTCGATATAATAATAGTTCGTATATTCAAAGAGGCTGGACAGAGCAGAGAAAGAAGTTTTCCCTTTATTGCAACCAAAGTACAATACTCCCCGCTGGGCACAAACTCTTCTCCCAATTTCCATTACGGAAATTGCTCCCTGTCCCTCCCACTCTCTCTCTCTCTCTCTCCCTATCTTTTTTCTCTCTGACAACTGTGATTGCTACGACTATATCAACTTTTTCGTCTTTCAACACTGTCTATAGGAAATACAGCATAAATAGTTTTGTATTTGATTTTAGTAGATTTCATAAGCCATTTTTATTTTCTAGAGGGCTGGGTGTGGGACTTTGCGGTTTTTAGAGATCAAAATGCCATTTTTGTTCATCCTCTTATCTTAGTAAATCAAATTCCCATCTCCTTTTACTGAGGGCTGAGAACTGTACTGTTTTTGGATCAAAATTATATTTTTTCATTATTTTCCTTTTCCTCTTATTTTAGCGGATCGGATTCGATTCCCCATTAATGGAAGCTGAGAACTTTGTTGTTTTGGGATCAAAATTATGTTTTTTATTTTCCTTTTCCTCTAATTTTAGTGGATCAGATTCGATTCCCCTTCAATGGGAGCTGAGAACTTTGCTGTTTCTGGATCAGTATGGTAGTTTTTATTTTCCTTTTCCTCATAATTTAGTGGATCAGATTCGATTTCCCCTTTAAAGGGAGCTGGGAACTTTGTTGTTTTTGGATCGAAATGGTATTTTTTATTTTTCTCTTCCTCTTATTTTAGTGCATCAGATTCGAATACCCTTCAATGGGAGCTGAGAACTTTACTGTTTTGGGATCAAAATGGTTATTTTTTTTTTTCCTTCTACTCTTATTTTAGTGGATCAGATTCGATTCCCCTTCAATAAGGGCTGAGAACTTTGTTGTTTTTGGATCAAAATGGTATTTTCCTATTTTCCTTTTCCTTTTATTTTAGTTGATCAGATTCGATTCCCCCCTTCAATGGGAGCTGAGAAATTTATTGTTTCTGGATCAAAATGGTATTTTTCATTTTCATTTTCCTCTTATTTTAGTGGATCGGTTTTGATTTCCCTTCAGTGAGAACTGAGAACGTTGTTGTGTTTAGATCAGAGTGGTATTTTTTAAGCTTCCTTTTCCTCTTATTTGAGTGGATCAGATTCGATTCCCCCTTCAATGGAAGCTGAGAATCTTGTTGTTTTTGGATCAGAATGGTATAATTTAAGCTTCCTTTTCCTCTTATTTTAGTAGATCAGATTCGATTGCCCTTCACTATGAACTGAGAACTTTGTTTTTTTTAGATCAAAATGATATTTTTTATCTTCCTTTTTCTCGCACTTTAGTGGATCAGATTCGGTTCCCTTTTATTGGGAGCTGAGTACTTTGCTGTTTTAGATCAAAATAGTATTATTGGTTCTCCGTCTCTCTCTCTTTCTTATTCGAGTGGATCAAAATCTGTTCTCCTTTCCTGGGAGTTGAGAACTTTGTTGTCTTTAGATCAATATGATACCTTTGTTTCTTCTTCTCTTTCTGCTTTTTGAAGATCACTTATACCAATTTTCTATTCTTGGGGGCTGAAGACTCTGGTGATTTTGGATCAATGTAGTATTCATGCTCCTACTCTTATTTCTTTTATATTTTAGTATTTGAAAGTTCTGTTCTTCTCTTTTCCTTTCTTTTATTTTTAGTTGTTCTCTCTCCTGTTTTTTTTTTTATTTTAGAAGATCGCTTATCAATTTTCTTTTCCTAGAGACTGATGACTTTACTATTTTTGGATCAGATTGATATCTATCTTCCTCCTCTTCTTTCTGTTATATTTTGATAGATCAGATTCTATTCCCTTTTTTTTCTGGGAGCTGAGGATTTCACTGTTTTTGAAACCCCTCAAAAACGACGTCTCTCTGACCTAGAAACTTTATGAATCAAATTTTTATTTTTATATCTACTATCTGTGTGTTTCTCTTTTTTCTTTTTTTTTTAGTAGATAAAATCCTGTTCTTCACCTTTTAATTATTGAGACTACTGTTATTTGGAAGGCTACGAAAACATTCTCCCTCTGACTTAGAGTGTAGTTAGTCATAATTATATTTTCTTCGTTTCCCTGCTCTCTTTTCTATTTTTGTGGATTATCTCCCATTCATCTTTTCTATTTTAGTAGATTAACTCGCATTCTCCTTCTCTTTCCTACTTTAGTAAATTTGCTCCCATTTTTCTTCTCTTTTCTATTTTAGTACATTAGCTCCCATTCTCCTTCTTTTGTCTGTTTTTATTTTAATTAGCTTCCTTTCTCCTTCTCTCTTTATTCTAGTAGCTTAGCTCCCATTATCTTTCTATTTTCTATTTTAGTAGATTAGCTCCCATTCTCCTTATCTTTTCTACTTTAGTCATTAGCTCCCATTCTACTTTTTTTCTATTTTAGTACATTAGCTCCCATTCTCCTTTTCTTTTCTATTTTAATAGATTAGCTCCCATCCTCCTTATCTTTTCTAGTTTAGTCATTAGCTCCCATTCTATTTCTCTTTTCTATTTTAGTAGATTAGCTCCCACTCTCCTTCTCTTTTCTGTTTTAGGAGATTAGCTCACAATTCCACCTCTTTTCTACATACATATGTAGATTAGCGCCAATTCTCCTTCTCTTTTCTGTTTTAGTAGATTAGCTCCTATTCTCCGTCTCTTTTTTATTTTAGTAATTAGCTCCCTTTCTCCTTTTATTCGTGGCTGAGAAGCTTACCAATTGTGGTCAAATTGATCATTCCTTCTTGTATTTTTTTTTTCAGTATATCACATCCCAGTCTATTTTCCTTGAGGGTTAAATAGTTAGTTATTTCTAGTCTGAAAATACAGCGTGCCTCTAGCCTATACATTTTTAGGATGTAAATAACTGTATGTCTCCCTCCAACTTGCTGATTTATTCTAGTAGAAGATATCGCATCCTACTTTTCTTGGATGCATATAATATTGTTGTTTCGAAGGCTCTTAATCCATTTTTTTTCCTGACTCGGAGTTCCTTTCAACCAAAATAATTATGTTTCCACTTCCCTTTCTCTAATCTTTTTTCTTTTTTTTCGAACTTGAGCAATATATAACCATTAGGCTCAAATTTCTATCTGGCCACTCTATTCACAGAAGCCTAAGCAATCTCTTCACAATATTCGTTATGCAAATTTCTTATCATGTTTCGTATTTCTTGATTTCATATGAACCTTCCTCATTTTTTTTTACCATTTTATGTGTCTCTATTATTCCCCATTTGAAAGTGAAGTGGACACAGAAGGATTGGAGCTGAAAAAATAAACTGTTTGCTTTTCCCAACGCCCAGCGGTGGGCTTAAACACGGGTTTTTCACTTCGCTTCCGCTGACCCCGGGAACTCTCTATAAATGTTTACCACTTCATTTCGGTGGGTCGTCTCTCCTCATCCTTTTCTTGAGTCTTGATAAGATTTTTGTTTTGAAGGGTGTATTTTCTCTCACATCTAGGTATCCTTTCATGATAATAATTCAGAATTGATAAAGTATCTTAGAGCGAGAGAGAGAGAGAGAGAGAGAGAGAGAGAGAGAGAGAGAGAGAGAGAGAGAGAGAGAGAGAGAGAGAGAGAGAGAGAATTTCCATGGAAATAACATATGCATTTACAAATAATTTGTGATTTTTATTCCTGAGAGAGAGAGAGAGAGAGAGAGAGAGAGAGAGAGAGAGAGAGAGAGAGAGAGAGAGAGAGAGAGAGAGAGAGAGAGAGAGAGAATTTTCATGGAAATTACATTTTCATTTACCAATAATTTGTTATTTTGAGTCCTGAGGGAGAGAGAGAGAGAGAGAGAGAGAGAGAGAGAGAGAGAGAGAGAGAGAGAGAGAGAGAGAGAGAGAGAGAGAGAGAGAGAGAGAGATTTTCATGGAAATGACTTTTCCACATACGTATAATTTATGGTTTTCATCCTAACAAGATTTCATTATTAGCAAAAAAGGGCCAAAATCTTTCATTAAAACTTGAGGCTCTGTTGGTCATCACCAGCCACGCATTAAAGACACATTTGAGATATTTTGACAATTTCCAAGTAAATTCTTATTTTTTTCTTTTTACCCTGACGAGCACGTGCTTGCTACAAACACACGCACAGATAGACGCACACTCGTCCACACGCACACACATACGCACGCACCCAAACACACACACACACACACACACACACACACACACACACACACACACACAAGGAAATACTTTTTCAGTGTAAGAGTAGTTGATAATTGGAATTGGCTAAGCGAGGAGGTAGTTAATGCTATCTCAATCCATAGTTTTAAGGACAGGTATGATAAGTATCACTAAGTATAAAATGGAACCGATCAGGAGACGGGAAGATACGAGCTTTGGGCTCTTTCCCGTAAACACAATTAGGTAATCACAATTAGGTAATCACACACACACTAGAGGTCATAGTTTGAAGCTTCGTAAGAAAACTTCTCTGCTGGATATAAGGAAGTACTTTTCCAGTGTAAGAGTAGTTGATAATTAGAATTCGCTAAGCGAGGAGGTAGTTAATGCTATCTCAGTCCATAGTTTTAACGACAGGTATGATAAGTATCACTAAGGACAAAATGGAACCGATCAGGAGACGGGAAGATACGAGGTTTAGGCTCTTTCCCGTAAGCACAATTAGGTAATCACACGCATATACATACATCTAGTTTGAATCATAAGTATAAGGAATGATATGATGGACACTGGTATATTAATAAAAGAAAGAAAGCAACAAAGAGACAGTGAATTACAAGAATAATAATAATAATAATAATAATAATAATAATAATAATAATAATAATAATAATAATAATAATAATAATAATAAAAGTAGTAATTATTATTATTATTATTATTATTATTATTATTATTATTATTATTATTATTATTATTATTATTATTATTATAATAATAATAATAATAATAATAATAATAATAATAATAATACCCCCATTCCTTGGGCTTGTAAATTCTCCTTTTGAAGCAATAAGTAAGGCTTTAGATGTACGGAGACAATTGAACGTAAGTTTCAACGAGCTACATCTCCCTCTCTCTCTCTCTCTCGGTAATTTTTTTTCCTCGTGGTAATTTTTTTTTCTTGTAACAACAGTGAAGCTAAGATAACATGTAGGCGAGAAAGTTGATAAGCGAAACCAATAATTAAACAAATAAAAATCACCTCTCTCTCTCTCTCTCTCTCTCTCTCTCTCTCTCTCTCTCTCTCTCTCTCTCTCTCTCTCTCTCTCTCTCTCTCTCTCTCTCTCTCTCTCTCTAAGAATATATATATATATATATATATATATATATATATATATATATATATATATATATATATATATATATATATATGTGTGTGTGTGTGTGTGTGTGTGTGTGTGTGTGTGTGTGTGTGTGTGTGTGTGTGTGATTACCTAATTGTGTTTACGGGAAAGAGCCCAAAGCTCGTATCTTCCCGTCTCCTGATCGGTTCCATTTTATACTTAGTGATACTTATCATACCTGTCCTTAAAACTATGGATTGAGATAGCATTAACTACCTCCTCGCTTAGCCAATTCCAATTATCAACTACTCTTACACTGAAAAAGTATTTCCTTACATTCTGCGAAGAAGTTTTCTTACGAAGCTTCAAACTATGACCTCTAGTTCTAGAGCCAGACATCAAAATATCGATCCCTATCCACTCTATCATAACCATGAAGGAATTTAAAGACTGTCACCATATCCCCCCTCACTCTTCTAGCTTCGAGTGATGGTAAGTCTAATTCCCTCAGCCTCTCATCATAACTGAGATTGCGTATTTCTGTCACCAGTTTCGTGGCGTGTCTTTGAACTTTTTCAAGCTTAGCTATGTGCTTTTTCAAGTGCGGATTCCAAAAGGGGGCTGCATATTGTGTGTGTGTATGTGTGTGTGTGTGTGCGTGTGTGTGTGTTTGTGTGTGTGTGTGTGTGTGTATGTGTTTCGTGTGTATGTATGTGTGTGTGTGTATAACAAGCTTGGATGTGTGTGAGTGTGATTGGCCTGTGACATTGAGTTGAAGTCATAAAAGCGACAGAGACATATTATTCAATCATTTCTTCACGTTAAACAGAGCCCTTACATCAACGAGAGAGCGCAGGCTTCCCTAGCAACAAAACTCTCTCTCTCTCTCTCTCTCTCTCTCTCTCTCTCTCTCTCTCTCTCTCTCTCTCTCTCTCTCTCACTTGAGAGAGAATATATTAATAATAATAATAATAATAATAGAAAGCAACATTGTTTACGCCTCATATATGGTTTCTTGATTCTTGGAACGCTCAAATTGTTTTTCGAGTGTGTGTTTGTATGTATGGATGTATGTATGTATGTAGGTAGGTTGGTAGGTAGGTAGGTAGGTATGATTTGGCAGCAAAATATACACTTTATATATATATATATATATATATATATATATATATATATATATATATATATATATATATATATATATATTCTTCTCTTGCTTCTTCTTTTTCTTCTTCTTCCTCCTCCTCCTCCTCCTTCTCAGTCTTCTTCTTCCTCGATACGATCGATAATTTCCTGTCGTGACCGATGAGATTACTGTCATCGGGACAGTTATAAGAGAAATATGTTATTCACATATATTATATAATCATTTCACGACTAATGATACAGGTATTCTTAAGAATCTAAATTTAAGTCGAAATTTACATGTAATTTCAATCTTGAAGCTTGCGTTCACAGCTCTGTTTTGTAAAGTGCTTACTTGCAATCTACATCCCAATACCACCTATTTATGCTTACGGGAAAGAGCCCGATATTCGTGATTCCCCGTGTTCTGGACAGCGTAAGGAGTAAACTTTAATGCTTGCAAATGTCTGTTGACTCATTCAGTCACTGTTTTGTCACTATTAATCTCAATTCGAATATTGGTGGATGCATTCAGATTGGATCCATAAATTTAAGCACAAATAATTAAACAGCGTAGAAAATCATGAGGGACATTTCTCCAGTGTTCACTTGGGGTCGCTGTTTCCAGTGAGCCTCTTGGAGGTTAAAGGTTTCTCCAGGGTGGACGTTTACTGTAGGATGACCTTAACGACACTAACCTTTCTTCATTTAACTGGTTTGGGATGGTCATTGAGTGTAATGGTTCTATCTTACTAATACTACTACTACTACTACTACTACTACTCATTTCATCATTATTATTATTATTATTATTATTATTATTATTATTATTATTATTATTATTATTATATTATTATCATTATTATTATTATTAGTAGTAGTAGTAGTATCATTGTAATTCTACTAGACTTAAGACTTCTTTCTAAGAAGAGCATTTTGCATACACACACACACACACACCCACACACACACACACACACACACACACACACACACACACACACACACACACACACACACACACACACACACACACACACACAGTGGTGAGGACTCATTCGGGGCAAGATTCCTAGATTGCGTACAAGGGAATTTCCTACACCAACATGTAATGGAACCAACAAGAGCCAGGGGTGGGGATGAGCCATCACTACTTGATCTAGTGTTCACAGATAATGTGTTGGATATTGAAAATATTGAGTATGAACCACCAATTGGAAAGAGTGACCACTGTGTGTTGTTGATGGAGTATATCATTGAAGATATTCTTCCTGAGAGTGGAGGCACTGAGGACATGAGGAGGAACTATCCGAAAGGAGATTACATCAAAATGAATGAGCTTTTTGCAGTTATTGACTGGAGAACCTTATTTTACAACAAATCTGTACAAGAAATGTATGACATCTTTTGTGAGAAATATGGGAAGATAGTAGATTGCTGCATACCTGTCACCAAAGTAGGTGTAATTCATGCCAGAGAGAAATGGTTCGATAATGGGTGTAAAAGAGCTAAGGAGTGGAGAGACAAATGCTGGAAAAGGTATAGGAGGAGAAAAAACATAAATGCCTGGCAAACCTACAAAAGAGCAAGAAATGACTACCTAAGTAAAAGAGGAGAGGCAGAGAGAGATTATGAGAGGGACATCACCAGGAAGGCTAAAGAAAATCCCAAGCTTTTCCACAGCTTTATCAGAGGAAAACTGAAGGTAAAAGAACAGGTTTTAAGGCTAAAGAGAGCGGATGGAAGCATCACTGAGACGGACGAAGAGATCTGCAAAAATTTGAACAAGGAGTTTCAGTCAGTATTTACAGTAGAAAATACCCCACCCCCTCAGATTGCAGTCATAGAAGCTCAAGGGCCGGTATTAGAGAACATCAACCTTACAGCCACAGAGGTATGCAAAGCGCTGATGGATTTAGATGTTCATAAAGCTACAGGTCCTGATGACATATCCCCTCATGTGCTTAAAAAATGCGAAACACAATATCAGTGGCACTAAGTATCATATTTAAGGAGTCACTGGAGTCGGGGGAGATTCCAAGATGCTGGAAACAAGCAAATGTGATACCTATCTTCAAAAAGGGAAGGAGGGATACGGCTCTGAACTATAGACCAGTTTCCTTGACCAGCATAGTTTGCAAACTTATGGAGAAACTACTAAGGAAACATATCTCTCTTCACTTGGAATCCTTCAACTTTTTGTCAGTGAGGCAACATGGGTTCAGAGAAGGTAGATCAACAGTAACAAACTTATTAGAATTTTATGATGAGGTAAGCCAAATCTTACAGGAAAGAGAGGGCTGGGCAGATTGCATATTCCTAGACTTCCAGAAAGCGTTTGACACTGTTCCACATGGGAGACTTATTAGGAAGCTGCACTCAATGGCTAGAATAGGTGGGAATGTTTTGGAATGGATAAAAACTTACTTAGAAGGAAGGGAACAGAGGGTTAGAGTAAGACACTCAGTGTCTGAATGGAGAAGAGTTAGTAGTGGAGTTCCACAGGGTTCAGTTTTAGGGCCACTTTTGTTCCTTGTATATGTAAATGACCTACCAGAGTGTGTAAATTCATTCATGAATATGTTTGCAGATGATGCAAAGATTGTGAAGAAAGTAAAAAACGAGAACAATGGTAGAGAACTTCAGGAGGATCTAAATAACCTGCATGAGTGGTCAGAAAAGTGGCTAATGAAATTCAGTACCTCAAAATGTAAGGTAATGAGAATGGGTACAAGTGCAAGAAGGCCCAAGCTTGACTACTCGGTGGCTGGAGTACAACTTCAAGAGACAGAAAATGAGAGAGATCTAGGAGTAAACATACTGGCAGATTTGTCTCCAGAAATACATATAAATGGCGTAGTAAGGGCAGCATATGCATTCTTATCAAATGTAAGGGTAGCCTTCAGGCACATGGACAAGGAAATGTTCAGAAATATTTATGTAACCTATGTGAGGCCAAAACTCGAATATGCAGCCCCCTTTTGGAATCCGCACTTGAAAAAGCACATAGCTAAGCTTGAAAAAGTTCAAAGACATGCCACGAAACTGGTGCCAGAAATACGCAATCTCGGTTATGATGAGAGGCTGAGGGAATTAGACTTGCCATCACTCGAAGCTAGAAGAGTAAGGGGGGATATGGTGACAGTCTTTAAATTCCTTCATGGTTATGATAGAGTGGATAGGGATCGATATTTCGATATGGCTGGCTCTAGAACTAGAGGTCATAGTTTGAAGCTTGGTAAGAAAACTTCTTTGCAGGATGTAAGGAAATACTTTTTCAGTGTAAGAGTAGTTGATAATTGGAATTGGCTAAGCGAGGAGGTAGTTAATGCTATCTCAATCCATAGTTTTAAGGACAGGTACGATAAGTATCACTAAGTCTAAAATGGAACCGATCAGGAGACGGGAAGATACGAGCTTTGGGCTCTTTCCCGTAAACACAATTAGGTAATCACACACACACACACACACACACACACACACACACACACACACACACACACACACACACACACACACTATATATATATATATATATATATATATATATATATATATATATATATATATATATATATATATATATATGAATCATTTTTTACCCCGACCGGGACTCGAACCTAGGACTTATGATTGCTAAGTCAAGGCGCTACCACTACATATATATATATATATATATATATATATATATATATATATATATATATATATATATATGTATATATAATAATAATAATAATAATAATAATAATAATAATAATAATAATAATAATAAAAATAATAATAATAACAATAAAATAGTAGTAGTAGTAGTAGTAATAGTAGTAGCAGAAGGAAGGTCGATAGGTTGTTCACAGTGCTTTACAGTCAAAGATAATTGGAGAAAGATGATGATGTGTTTCCTTCAATTTCTATATAGGCCGTTTTCACATCAGAGTAGCACGTCGCACGTGGCATGCCGCGTGGCACGCCAGTTGAAAACGAACATATGGAAATACATGACACCTTTCACACAGCAGTGGCGTGACACGTCCCATGTGCCACTTGTGACTTGTGTCGCAAGTTGTTTTTTCACTGGTGGGCTTCATTACCATATATATATATATATATATATATATATATATATATATATATATATATATATATATATATATATATATATATATATATATATATATATATATATATATATATATATATATGGTAATGAAGCCCATCAGTGAAAAAACAACTTGCGACACAAGTCAGAAGTGGCACATGGGACGTGTCACGCCACTGCTGTGTGTAAGGTTTCATGTATTTCCATATATTCGTTTTCAACTGACGTGCTACGTGGCATGCCACGTGCGACGTGCTACTCTGATGTGAAAACGGCCTAAATAGAAATTGAAGGAAACACATCATCATCTTTCTCCAATTATCTTTGACTGTAAAGCACTGTGAACAACCTATCGACCTTCCTTCTGCTACTACTACTACTACTTCTACTACTACTACTATTATTATTGTTATTATTATTATTTTTATTATTATTGATATTATTATTATTATTATTATTATTATTATTATTATTATTATTATTATTATTATTATTATTTTCATTATAATATATTTTCTTTATAGAAATAGCAAATGGAAAGGGTATAGGAAAACCAATAGTAATAGTAGTAGTTGTAGTAGTAGTAGTTGTAGCAGTAGTAGTAGTTGTTGTAATAGTAGTAGTAGCATCTGCAGCAGGATTAAAATAGGTAAAATTCAACTAGAAACAGCAGAGTACAAAACAATGCCTTTAAAAGCTCGAAAACTCCAAAATGTCCACCATGATATTAAAGAAAAAAAAAATACGAGAAGCTCCGGAAGAAGACATGAGGTGGTCTCCGGAAGCTCATCTTCCAATAGCAAGAGACAACCTTTTTCTCTACCGAAGAAATCTTTATGGGTTGCTTCACAAAAGCCAAAATCGCTAAATGTTATTTCTTTCAAGGATTTTATAGCAAGAGTAGCCATTCTTGGGGTCCGAAGTTTTATATGATTTATAGAAGTTTCTCGTTATAATTTTCTTTTCTTTTCTTTTCTTTTTTTTTATGATTGTGACACCAGGACAGGTAAAAAAAAAGTAAAATAAATCTACCCTCATCGAGCCTGGGTACGAAGAAAACATAAAGAGAAACAGAGATGGGGAGTGTTGTGACTTGTCAGATGTGAATGGATAATAAGAGATGTATATATTGCTATATTTGTTAATGTAAGCCCAGGAGGAGGTAAATTAGACTGTAATTACTCTATTCCTTGATATAGAGTGCAAACTATACATCGAAACTAACTATAATATCCGTCTTAAATTCTTGTTCTCTACTACTAAGAATATATATATATATATATATATATATATATATATATATATATATATATATATATATATATATATATATATATATATATATATATATATATATATATATATATATACCGGTATATATATATAGTAAGAAAGCCCATCAGTGAAACAAAACTTATAAAACAATGCTATATTTCGGATCCTAACTGGATCCCTTCTCAGTTGTGCTTGAGAAGGGATTTAGTTAGGATCCGAAATATAGCATTGTTTTATAAGTTTTGTTTCACTGATGGGCCTCCTTACTATTTAGTGCTGTATGCTAACAGTTTGTACTTATATATATATATAATATATATATATATATATATATATATATATATATATATATATATATATATATATGTATATATACACACACTCACAAATGCACACACATAAACACACAAGCGCGCACAAGTGATTGTGATAAAATGGAAAATCATTTACAAGGTAAATGAAGGAGTGCGGCAAGGGTGTGTAACATGCCTTAGTGGTTAAAGATCAGTGTGCTATATCAAAGGATCTGAATACGACCCCGTTATGTTTTGTGACATATGAAAAATGTTACTTAGTCATTATACGACGTTGAAGGATCAGAAGTAGTTTTCTGTCTTGTCCTAGCATCTGTCTACTCCGCAAATTGTGAGTGCACTCTTGGAACTTTCATCAGGCAAACAGGTACCTGCTCTGTTCTGTGCCAAAAAATTTTTAAAATAAATTGACTGTTCTGTGTATCTAGTGGTTACTTTTGCTATATATTTATCAGTGATGAAATTCAATTGAAATAAAATACTTATATTGTCTATGCCAATAGATGAGAGGAAGAGCATATATGTGTGTTTTGAGATACACGCACACACACACACTCACACACACACACACACACACACACACACACACACACACACACACACACACACGTATGCATATATATATATATATATATATATATATATATATATATATATATATATATATATATATATATATAAGTACAAACTGTTAGCATACAGCACTAAATAGTAAGGAAGCCCATCAGTGAAACAAAACTTATAAAAGAATGCTATATTTCGGATCCTAACTGGATCCCTTCTCAAGCACAACTGAGACAAAATAACAAAGAAGGAGGAGACAAACAAAAGGACTCATGAGACCTGAGGGATTAAAAAAATTTATGATAACAGGACAGGTCTAATCCAAACGAATTATCCTCAACAAAGAAACCGAGAGTCTTAGAACACAAGAGAGCAGTAAGATATAATCAAGAAAATTCAGCTCTTTTTACCCACATCAATGAACATAATCATCGGATTGATTGGAGTGGTGCCACTATGCTATTTAAAAGTACCTGTCAATTCAAACGGAAAATAGTGGAATCTTCCCTCATTGAAATGAAGGACAATTTTAATCTATGTAGGGGGCAATGGACCCCTGACATAATTGATAAAGCCCTCCTGAAGCGCTGCCTCAACGAAGTTATCCCTCAAGATAAACCCCCAACCAGATTGTAGTCGTTATTGTGTATTTTGATTGTATTAGGATTTATATATGTATTTCATTTTGTATGCTCTTGTATATGGGGATGTGTGTACAGACATTGTTGCATGTGTATATCTATATGTGCATATTTATTAATATTCTTTTAATTATAATAATATGTTGGGGGCTATCTTCTTTCAGATCATTTATCATTTTAAGGATTAACATTTTTCTTTGTTAATGGTTTAATGATCTTGGCGGCTTCTTTGTTGAGGATAATTCGTTTGGATTAGACCTGTCCTGTTATCATAAAAATTTTTAATCCCTCAGGTCTCATGAGTCCTTTTGTTTATGTCTCCTCCTTCTTTGTTATTTTGTCTCAGTTGTGCTTGAGAAGGGATCCAGTTAGGATCCGAAATATAGCATTGTTTTATAAGTTTTGTTTCACTGATGGGCTTCCTTACTATATATATATATATATATATATATATATATATATATATATATATATATATATATATATATATATATATATATATATATATATATATATATAGATTCATATATATATATATATATATATATATATATATATATATATATATATATATATATATATATATATATATGTGTGTGTGTGTGTGTGTGTGTGTGTACGCGTGTGTGATTACCTAATTGTGTTTACGGGAAAGAGCCCAAAGCTCGTATCTTCCCGTCTCCTGATCGGTTCCATTTTATACTTAGTGATACTTATCATACCTGTCCTTAAAACTATGGATTGAGATAGCATTAACTACCTCCTCGCTTAGCCAATTCCAATGATCAACTACTCTTACACTGAAAAAGTATTTCCTTACATCCTGCAAACAAGTTTTCTTACGAAGCTTCAAACTATGACCTCTAGTTCTAGAGCCAGCCATATCAAAATATCGATCCCTATCGTGTGTCTGTATACATGTATGTTCGTTATCGTCCAACACACACGCACGTATAAATGAAATCCTCTATATCCCTGAACTTGCTGTCACGTACGAGAAGTCAAACATTCCAGACATTTTTCTTTACTTATTTTTATTTTTCATTTTGAGCATCCAAATTCTGATTACATTCCTTTCTCGGTCTGCTCCTCCTTCTTCTTTTTCCTCAATGTTTTCTCTTTCTTTCATGCAATCTCTCTCTCTCTCTCTCTCTCTCTCTCTCTCTCTCTCTCTCTCTCTCTCTCTCTCTCTCTCTCTCTCTCTCTCTCTCTCGCCTGCTGGCTAGTACAGTGGTAACGCGCTGGCTTCGCATTCACGAGGTCGAAAGATCGGTCCCCGTCCAAGACCGAGAGTTTAAGCTGTTTACTGGCAGGAACTGCTGTGGTTGGACATCACAGTGGGGGGTTGGGGCTTGCCCTGGCTGACGAATACCCATTGTATTGAAATGGAAATAAAGGTTAAATTTAAATTAAAAAAAAAACTCTCTCTCTCTCTCTCTCTCTTATTTCCCTTTTTAGCCTGATTTTTAAAAGCTATTTTTTTATTTCACCCCAGACAAAGCAGTCGGTAGAGAGAGAGAGAGAGAGAGAGAGAGAGAGAGAGAGAGAGAGAGAGAGAGAGAGAGAGAGAGAGAGAGAGAGAGAATTTTCATATTGGCGTTTGTTATACAAGCGATATTGTAATGCTCTCTCTCTCTCTCTCTCTCTCTCTCTCTCTCTCTCTCTCTCTCTCTCTCTCTCTCTCTCTCTCTCTCTCTCTCTCTCTCTCCAATATTCTAGTGAAGCCAAAATACTGCAAAGTATGAAGTCTGGTACGAAATTTAACTCAATGTCTTTATATCTTTATTTCTTTTGTATAAGAAAAAATAATTATACTCCTATATATATATATATATATATATATATATATATATATATATATATATATATATATATATATATATATATATATATAGATAGATAGATAGATATATATATATATATATATATATATATATATATATATATATATATATATATATATATAAATTATATGTATGTACATAAGTGCGTACGTACGTATGTATGTATATATGTAAAGAAAGATGTTCTGAAAAAGAACGATACTGAGGTACGAAGTGTCGGAAGACATTATCATCCATCTGGGAATAATAACTTCAGATTATCTCATTTCATGGGCATAATTTCAGAATGATGAATCTGTTTTCCAGATGTGAAGAAGAGTGCTGATGCTGGAAGTCTTTATGCTGTATCTTGTCATCTGAATCTCATTCCAAGATTATCTGTAAGTTGATTTGTGGCTTTGGCTCGTAGATATTTGGCCGGATGCCGTGCGTGACATCAATCTTTCCATTTATCCCATAGGAAAAGCATCAAAGTAATCAATATTGAATAACACTATCTTATTCTTCTTTCATTCACAGTTCTTTCCGATTTTATATGGAGTCTCTGTTTCTCATTATCAACTTGTAAACTCGAGTTTGGCTTTGACTTAAAGTTTTAAGGCCGGATGCCTTCCCTGACATGACCCTCTTCATTCTTCTGGGCTTGGAACCGGCATCAAATTGATCGTTTCCAAAAACCACATTCATATTCTTACTAATCTACAACTATTGCCAAAATTACATGGAGTCGCTGCATCTCATTATCCTCTTGAAAACTAGAGTTTGAAATTCATTACAAGTATTATGGCCGGATGACCGTCGTCCCTCTCCATTCATCCTGGCTTGGCACCGAACCGAGGTATGCTTCTTTTCGTATCTGTATGAAACAGTCATGAAACGAAGTTTATTTTCATATTTTTTTTTACTTTCACATGCAGGACACAAAAGGAGAGGCATCACAACTAGTGGAGAAGCTTAGGTTTATTTGCAAAGTTAGGATATGAATCAATATAAAGCTAATTAATGATTATATATATTTCATAACGTGGACTACAAATGAAAACTGTCTAAAACCTTAAATGCATAAACTTAAGAATGTAAGGAGCTAAGAGAGGAAATTGAGGTGTACCTTGGCTTGTTGGGAATGTGTTTTTTGACTCGGCTATCCCTTTTCAAGGGGGAATGGGCCATTGTATGTTAAAAAATGATAGAAGTATTTTGGTATTGTGAAGTAGTCATTAGAGCAGAGGATCTCAGAATTCCATGTGACACTCCAAACCTT
The DNA here is from genome assembly GCA_037179515.1 of Halocaridina rubra. Lineage (NCBI taxonomy): Eukaryota > Metazoa > Arthropoda > Malacostraca > Decapoda > Atyidae > Halocaridina > Halocaridina rubra. The sequence continues at coordinate 92,974 of JAXCGZ010007761.1, forward strand.
TTGTGATTCTAGTTCCCATTCCAGGAGATATCAGAGTCCCAGGTGACACCACCCCTTGCGTGATTCCGGACCCTATTCCAGAGGATCTCAGAGTCCAAGGTGACACTCCACCCCATCCGTAATTTCAATCCCTATTCCAGAGGATGTCAGTGTTCCAGGTGACACTCCCTCATTGTGATTCCAATCCCTCTTCCAGAGGGTCTTAGAGTTCCGGGTAACATGGCCTCATTACGATTCCAGTCCCAAGTCCAGAGGTCTCAGAATCCAGGGTGATATTTCCTCATTGTGACTCCAATCGCTAGTTCAGAGGATCTCAAAGGTCTGTGTGGCACTCCTCCTATTGCAAGATTCCATGTTTCCTCAGATCCTTCCATCACTTTCTGTCTGTGTCCACCCTCTTATCTCTGGTGCAGTATATGTGCAATAGCTGCCTTTCCTTTACAGTACTCTCTTAAGCATGGCAGTTTTTGAGCTAGAGGTAGTATCCTTAAATGACCTTATGAATTGCAAATACACCAAAGCATCACCACTATTATGGATGAATTTCTCATCTAGGTACTTGCAGAGATTCTACTATAGACTGTTGCTGTGTTTGTGACAGGTCCAACACCTGGCTTAAGGCATCTATCAAAATAGATAATCTTCAGGGTTTTCTCGGGTGTTCTTTAGGTGTACTTTCAAATCTTGGGATTTCACTGGTCACTTTTGGGCATCCCGTTGTATTCATAGGTATGGTTACATGTGTGACGGGACCAAACCCTTTACTCTGCAGCTGGTGTTCTGAAGTTTCATCAGAATTATCTTCTTCCTTCAACTTGTTGAGTTCCACCATCGATCTCTGTTTTTTCCTCTTGAACATCAGTTCACTCTCCAGTTTTGCCCTTTTTAACTCAAATATTTGTTTTTCCTTCTGCAATGATAGCTGTCGGTTCTGCATTTCAGTCTGTTGTGCTCTTGATAATTATTTAATTTCTTCTCTTAGGTCCTTGTTCTTTGCTTCCAGACAAGTACATACTCCGAGAGAGCATCTATCTTCTTTACTTGAAGAAGGTTCTTGGCATCAGCAGTTAACTTGTCGATAGCAGTCATATGTCTGGTAAGAGCTCCCTTGGCCCAGCCTCGTTTCCTCTTGGCATCAGCTACAAGGAAAGTGAATGAAGCGAAGTGGATGTCAAATTTTAGATGGAGTCAGGATTTTGATTGGTCTAATAAGGAGAAAAAAAAGAAGTTTTGAAAAGAAGCTAAGAGAATCAGGAAGGGTGGATCGAGGATGGAAAAGACAATAAAAGATGTAAATGGACAGTTGTGAAAAAGAAACGATGCGAGAAAGCAATGGGCTGAATATTTTGAGGAGTTGCTGAATGTACAGGAGGATAGAGAGGCAGATATTGTAGCAGTAGGGGGAGTTCAATTTCCAATAATGGGAGAGGAGAATGAGAGAGAGGAGGTGAAGAGAGTATTGAATGAAATAAAGCAGGTTAAGCACCTGGAATGGATGGTGTAAGAGCAGAAAGGTTTAAAGAGGGGGTATAACTGTATTGGAATGGTTGGTGAGAGTGTTTAATATATGTTTTATGTTGTCAGTGGTGCCAGTGGACTGGGTAATTGCATGTATAGTGCCACTATACAAAGGTAAGGAAGATATACATAATTGTAGTAATTTTAGGGGTATAAGTTTGCTGAGTGTGGTAAGAAAGGTGTATGGTATGATACTGATAAATAGGATTAGGGATAAAACAGAAGATGATATTGCGGAAGTACAGAGTGGTTTTAGGAGAGGTAGAGGATGTACAGATCAAATTTTTATAGTTAGGCCGATATGTGAGAAGTATTTGGCAAAACGTAAGGATGTGTATTTTGCATTTTTGGATCTGGAGAAAGCGTATGATAGAGTTGATAGAGATGGAGTGTGGAATGTTTTGAGATTATATGGAATTGGTGGTAGATTGTTACAATCAGTGAAGAGTTTATATGTGGGGAGTAAAGCTTGTGTTAGGGTGGAGAATGAAGTAAGTGAGTGGTTTGCAGTGAGAGTGTGGTTGAGACAGGGATGCGTGATGTCACCATGGCTGTTCAATTTGTATATGGATGGAGTGGTAAGAGAGGTAAATGCTCGCGTACTTGGTCGCGGATTGAAGCTTGTAGATGGGAATGAAAATGAGTAGGAGTTGAATCAGTTGCTGTTTGCAGATGATACTGTGGTGGTAAGCTGTGTCAGATAGTGACAATATTAGGAAAGGTGTGGGAGAGAAGGAATTTACGAGTGACTAGATAAGTGCAGAATAGTGTAATGGGACTATGTGAAGAGGGTAGTGTGGAGTTTTTGTTAGGTTTGGAGATGGTGATAATGACACTATGCATCCCGATGTTGGGTATTTTGGTGTTTAAGTAGCTGTAGTCTGATATGTGAGTGAATGCTTGTCCCAGATGCGTGTTACTTGTGTTATCGGGGGCCACCGTTAGATGAGTGCTTGAGATTTTTCATCTTGTGCTTTGTAGTACAGTGTTTCAAACAGACATTTTTGTGACCCATTTTCAAATTAAATTTACACTAACTAAATGGTTATCTTCAAGATTGTGCGTGATAGTATTTTGCTTTCACTCTGGAGTAATTTTAGTAATACATGTAATACTGCTAATTTTCAGATGCATTGTATGGTTTGCAAGTAAAATTTATTTATTCCTTACATAAGTGGCCCAAGAATCTGTATAGTGTTAGCACCAATGATATACTTCTGCTTTTTTCTGGGAAAATGCTTAAACTTAATATAGTTGGTCAGGAAATTAACACAAGATCTTATCTATAAAATGGTAGTTATTCAGAGACAGTTTTAAATGTTTTTTAATACTGAAGAGTATTTGAAATTTTGCTAACTGTGGAGATAAAGAATTTATCAGATCTGATTGCCATTGTAATGTATGGATGCTGTTTCAGATACTGAAAGGAATACGAGAAAAGGACTGTTTTATTTTTCATTATTTATTCACTCAGGATAACGATCATATCTGCCAAAACCAAAGTCTTCGCATGAAAGCACCATTCTAGCTCCTGCTATAAGAGGTAGTCTGTGATGTAAAACGATTGCATCGCCAATCGTATGAAAGAATTAGTTCTCGTCTCTATATTTACAGAGGTAACAGAGACGACGAAGAAGAAATTTTGTATTCCGCGAGAGAAGACGTCATCTGTCTTATTGCGCCTGCGATACCTTCCCTGCAGGGTGAATTTTTTATTCGTACACCTTGCTCGTTTTCATTAAATCCTTGACTTTAACGACACATATCTCTGCATCCCATTTTTATCATTTGTTTACTAAAATATGAATAATTTCACGCACTTGTTTATTAAATGACAATATTGGAGTATTGAAGTAGTATTGTACTGTAAAGGACAGACAAACTACATCAATAAAGACCTGAGCAACAAAAATGGCGATCAACAAACGAGAACCTTTTGTCCCGAAAATTCAAGCGACGACCACCGACATGGGAGCAGTGAAGCTTTTAGGGAGGAATATATTGGATATGAAAGTTATTTGATATTAATGAAAAGGAGAAATTAACTGCACTATATAACCTCTTTGTCGCCAAATGAGTTCCCCTGCTGGTGCCGTCTCCTCTATAGCCTTTGACTTTATCCAGCTGGGCTTTTTCATATCTTTAAATAATAATAATAGTTGGTCATAGAATATCTTACGATTCCTTTGTTTTTAGTGTTTGTACAGGATGTGCTGTCTGCTGTGCATTGCATGCATGTTAGCCATGGCAAGAGTAATATGACCAGAAATATTTATACAATATAATAGGCTACACAAATCTTAAGTAAAAATAACAAGTCTGTCATTCCATAATATTCAAAAATCTTATTTTCAGCAAGTCTGCTTCATGTACATGTTCAAACATGGCCTACCAGTAAAGGCATCATCAAAAAACCGACTATTTACACATGAATTTTACCTTAAAAGTATTATTATCTAATAAATTTATCTATACATAATGACAATATATATTACTTATATTTTCTAGCTCTCATGGGTACAAAACATATAAAAAACAATTCAAATGTAGTAGCAGTAATACAAGAAAATAATACATGAGGTGTCTGTTTACATTTCTGGCCGCTTCTTCTTCTTTCTTTTTCTATTACTAGATGGTGGCGCCAAATTAAAATTTCTTATATGTTACCAGGTGTTACAATATATATATATATATATATATATATATATATATATATATATATATATATATATATATATATATATATATATATATACATGCATACATGCATACATACATACATACATACATACATACATACATACATACATATAAAATGGAACCGATCAGGAGACGGGAAGATACGAGCTTTGGGCTCTTTCCCGTAAACACAATTAGGTAATCACATACATACATATATACAGACAGACTTGAAGAAAATAAAGCTAGGGTTGTAGACCTTATAAGAAAGCTTGGAGTAGTTTGTGGTCCTGAGGATATTGTAAATATACACAAACTAGGCAAATATTCGAGGGAAGGAAAGCCGAGACCAACAAAAGTAACCTTTGAGAGAGGGGAAACATGTAGGGAAATATTGTTGAGAAAAAAAGTCTAAAGGACCTTCAAGAATTCAAAGAAGTGTTCATTAGACGATACAGAACACAGGAAGAGATGGGAAAGATAAAAAACTTGTTGCAAGAGGCAAGAATTTAAATGAGGAAAGAAATCAAGAAGAGAAGAAAAAATTTTATTTCAGAGTTCTTCCAGACAAAGGGGAGATAAAGAAGATAATGACAGAAGATCAGGGGATGGGGCCTCATTAAGATTGTTATACACAAATGCTGATGGATTAGCTGGTAAGGCAGTGGAATTAAAAGATAGGATTCACAACAGTAAGGCAGATATAGTGGCAATTACAGAGACTAAGTTGAGTGAGGACATAAACAGTGTCACAGTTTTTCCTAAGGACTTTAGAATATTAAGGGTTGAAAGATCTGAGAGGACTGGTGGAGGGATAGCACTGCTCATAAGTGAAAGGATTCAAGTTGAAGAAATTTTTTGTTGCTCGCATAAATACTGGGTCAGAGAGCATTATAATAACTGTTGTATATAACCCACCAAGGAACCACAATAGGCTAGAAGTTTATGAGGAAAGTCATATAGGTACTATTGAAGTCATAAACTCAGTTGTTAACATGGCACGGGAGAGAAAATGTAGGATTTTGATTATGGGAGATTTTAATCATAAAGAGATAGATTGGATAAATCTTGACCCACACAGTGGTGAGGACTCATTAGGGGCAAGATTCCTAGATTGCATACAAGGGAATTTCCTACACCAAAATGTAATGGAACCAACGAGGGCCAGGGGTGGGGATGAGCCATCACTACTTGATCTAGTATTCACAGATAATGTGTTGGATATTGAAAAAATTGAGCATGAACCACCAATTGGAAAGAGTGACCACTGTTTGTTGTTGATGGAGTATATCATTGAAGATATTCTGCCTGAGAGTCGAGGCACTGAGGACATGAGGAGGAACTATCCGAAAGGAGATTACATCAAAATGAATGAGCTCTTTGCAGTTATTGACTGGAGAACCTTATTTTACAACAAATCTGTACAAAAAATGTATGACATCTTTTGTGAGAAATATGGGAAGATAGTAGATTGCTGCATACCTGTCACCAAAGTAGGTGTAATTCATGCCAGAGAGAAATGGTTCGATAATGAATGTAAAAGAGCTAAGGAGTGGAGAGACAAATGCTGGGAAAGGTATAGGAGGAAAAAAAAATAAATGCCTGGCAAACCTACAAAAGAGCAAGAAATGACTACCTAAGTAAAAGAACAGAGGCAGAGAGAGACTATGAAAGGGATATCACCAGGAAGGCTAAAGAAAATCCCAAGCTTTTCCACAGCTTTATCAGAGGAAAACTGAAGGTAAAAGAACAGGTATTAAGGCTTAAGAGAGCGGATGGAAGCATCACTGAGACGGATGAAGAGATCTGCAAAGAATTGAACAAGGAGTTTCAGTCAGTATTTACAGTAGAAAATACCCCACCCCCTCAGATTGCAGAGATAGAAGCTCAAGGGCCGGTGTTGGAGAACATCAACCTTTCAGCCACAGAGGTATGCAGAGCGCTGATGGAGTTAGATGTCCATAAAGCTACAGGTCCTGATGATATATCCCCTCATATACTTAAAAAATGCACAAACTCAGTGTCAGTGGCACTAAGTATTGTATTTAAAAAGTCAATGGAGTCAGGGGAGATTCCAAGATGCTGGAAACAAGCAAACGTGATACCTATCTTCAAAAAGGGAAGGAGGGATACGGCTCTAAACTATAGACTAGTTTCCTTGACCAGCATAGTTTGCAAAGCTATGGCGAAACTACTAAGGAAACATATTTCTCTTCACTTGGAATCCTTCAACTTTTTGTCAGTGAGACAACATGGCTTCAGAGAAGGTAGATCAACAGTAACAAACTTATTAGAATTTTATGATGAGGTAAGCCGAATCTTACAGGAAAGAGAGGGCTGGGCAAATTGCATATTCCTAGACTTCCAGAAAGCATTTGACACTGTCCCACATGGTAGACTTATTAGGAAGCTGCAAGCAATGGCTAGAATAGGTGGAAATGTCTTGGAATGGATAAAAACTTGCTTAGAAGGAAGGGAACAGGGGGTTAGAGTAAGCCACTCAGTGTTTGAATGGAAAAGAGTTAGTAGTGGAGTTCCACGGGGTTCAGTTTTAGGGCCACATTTGTTCCTTGTATATGTAAATGACCTACCAGAGTCTGTAAATTCATTCATGAATATGTTTGCAGATGATACAAAGATTGTGAAGAAAGTAAGAAACGAGAACAATGGTAGAGAACTTCAGGAAGCTCTAAATAGTCTGCATGAGTGGTCAGAAAAGTAGTTAATGAAATTCAGTACTTCAAAATGTAAGGTAATGAGAATGGGTGCAAGTGCAAGAAAGCCCAAGCTTGACTACTCGGTGGCAGGAGTACAACTTCAAGAGACAGAACATGAGAGAGATCTAGGAGTAAACATACTGGCAGATTTGTCTCCAGAAATGCATATAAATGTCATAATAAGTGCAGCATATGCTTTCTTATGAAATTTAAGGGTAGTCTTCAGGCACATGGACAAGGAAATGTTCAGAAATATATCTAACCTATGTGAGGCCAAAACTCGAATATGCAGCCCCCTTTTGGAATCCGCACTTGGAAAAGCACATAGCTAAGCTTGAAAAAGTTCAAAGACATGCCACGAAACTGGTGCCAGATATACGCAATCTCAGTTATGATGAGAGGCTGAGGGAATTGGACTTACCATCACTCAAAGCTAGAAGACTGAGGGGGAATATGGTGACAGTCTATATATTCCTCCATGGTTATGATAGAGTGGATAGGGATCGATATTTTGATATGGCTTGCACTAGAACTAGAGGTCATAGTTTGAAGCTTGGTAAGAAAACTTCTTTGTAGGATGTAAGGAAATACATTTGCAGTGTAAGAGTAGTTGATAATAGGAATTGGCTAAGCGAGGAGGTAGTTAATGCTATCTCAATCCATAGTTTTAAGGACAGGTATGATAAGTATCACTAAGTACAAAATGGAACCGATCAGGAGACGGGAATATTTGAGCTTTGGGCTCTTTCTCGTTAACACAATTAGGTAATCATAATTAGGTAATCACCTATTCTCACCGAAGAAGACTCGTCTTTATCAATCTCTGGCTTAATCATCTGATGCCTCCATTCATATTTAAACATAAGATGCTGCTGCACCGACTTTCAATCCTGACTAGACCTAGGAGTCATAATGTACCACAAAACGGCTTCTATTGCTGATAGATGTCCCCTCTCAGCTCTAAACATTCCTACAGTATTCCTTGTCTCCAGTAATTGCCTTAGTAATGATGAAAGGAATGCTGTACCTTTATCCATTAGAATCTCATCAACAGGGCCTCTCTCATAGAAAATTTTGGTGATCCTGTTTTTTTTTTTTCGCAAGTTTTCAGTAGTACGACTTAACTAAACCTTGAAGTTGTATATGTTATGAATTATATTTTCAGTTGTATTTTATTTATTACTTGTATATTAGATAATAATAGTAATATGATTATTTATAAGAATATGATTAATAATTATTCTAAACTTATCAAATATGACATTGCTAATATTACTGTATCAGTGATTTGGTAGAGGTACCGTATAACTTGTTGATATTGATTTATAGACTTTTTTTGGTATTTCTGTTAATATTTTTTTATAGTATCTATATATAATACTAATATTAAACTGTACTATTTTATTAAGTTTAGTCATTTTATGTTGTATTTGTATAATACTTTTTAATAAGTGGTTATATTTTGTTTAAATGTTTTTTAATATAGATACACTTACTTGATATATGAGATACTCATCTTCAATTGTTCTTGAATTTTTGGCAGGTTCAAAAGAACTTGACATAAAAACACAGAGTTTTCACTTAAATTTAAAGGATAGACTGGAAATGTTGTTATTACCTTACTATAAAATCAGTTCAGTTTACGTCAGGCAGAGCTTGAGTGAGTTTGTGTACATTTGACCTCCGTTTCTCAAGACAAAAACTGTACATCAACCCCTTGGAACTGAATATTTGAGCAGTGTACATCATCAGATCAGATTATTTTCATGATTTTTATTTGAATGCACATGTGAAGCTCTTAATGCGATCGGTTTTACGTCATCAACTCCTTTTTCTAATAAGGATGGACCACAAAAATCTCCACCTTATACGTCATTATATATATATATATATATATATATATATATATATATATATATATATATATATATATATATATATATATATATATATATATATATATATATATATATATATATATATATATATATATATATATATATATATATATATATATATATATATATATATATATATATATATATATATATATATATATATATATATATATATATATATATATATATATATATATATATATATATATATATATATATATATATATATATATATATATATATATATATATATATATACAGAGATAGAAAGAGAGATATGGTGTTCTGCTTTTGTATGTATGAGTGTCTTTTGGGCGTCCCGGTGTATTCATAAGTATGGTTACATGTGTGATGGGACCAAACCCTTCTGTTTGCGGCTGGTGTTCTAATGTTTAATTAGAATTAATTTATTCCTTCAACTTGTTAAGTTCATTCATCGATCTCTGCTTTTCCCTCTTGAGCATCAAATATGTAGATAAGTTCTAAACGAATATTAACTTTAAAGTATGTGTCAAATATAATATTTATAATCATACAAAGTTATTTAGTTTCGTTTACGCTTTATTTAAGCATCAGCTGGCATCCGTTTTCTTTAGTTTGCAGACCTTCAAATGTTCCTAAATTATTTCACATATGATTTTTTGCACTTTATTCATAGTAATAATTTATTAGGTAATTATTTATACTTTAATAGTTAATTAGGAAGATTATGAAAATAATATTTATGATTTGCTGATGTAAAGGAAAAACTGTTTTTGTCAAATGTTAGAATGCTTTATTTTGTTTATAAGATTGTATTGTTTTTATGAAGAATATAGAGATGAAGAAAAAGGCGGCTGTTTGTTTGAAGTCCCGTGCCTTCTGAATTTATGTTATTACTAATAGTGAATATCAGTAATTGATATTATGGTGCCCAGACCCGGGAATTCTTTAGTATCCGGTAAGAACTATTAGTAATATTTTAGCAGCTGTCATCCACTAGAAAATAGATAATGGAGCAGCTTAAGAAGGCTGAGGCAGCAGCAGATGGGTGGTTGACTCGAGTTAGCAAGAAAATAGATAGTTTGCTAGCCAGGGATCCTCCACCTACCTCTAGTGAGTTAGTAGAAGCCCTAGATGAATTTGATAAAAGACTTATGAAACTAGAAGAAGTGCAAAATCAAATTGAATTAGAAATAGATTCTGATCAATTAGACAGTTATCTAGACCAGGCAGATGCAGCTAGACAGAAGGCTAGGCATGCCAGGTGGCAGTGTGCCAATAGACTTAAAGAAATTTCAGTATGTGATAATGACAAGGATTCTACAGTTTCTGGAACGTCCTCAGTTCATGCCAGACTACCTAAATTAGAATTGCCTAGATTTAATGGTGAAATTACCCAGTGGCAGAGTTTCTGGGATCAATTTTCCTCCCATATAGATGATACAGATCTGCCTACTATTAGCAAGTTAACATATCTGTTGTCATTGTTAGACGGTCCTGCTAAGGATGTGGTTGAAGGAGTACCACACGCTAGTGCCAGCTATAAGACAGTTGTCGATCTCCTTAAGGAGAGATTTGGAATACCTGAATGCATTATTCATGCACATGTTCAGGCTCTTCTTTCTCTGCAAGTACCCACAGAGCAAGGTAAGAATTATATTACCCAATTGTGGAGACTTCGTGATGAGGTGATAAAGCATACAAGAAGTTTGGATGCCCTAGGTATTACAGGCAAGCAATGTGAAGTTCTCTTGGCTCCCATAACTGTGCATAGGTTTCCCACTGAGTTGAGATTACTGTGGTCAAGAAATTGTGGTGGGCATGAAAGTGATCTTGATGGGTTGTTAATATGGCTCAAAAAGGAAATTGAAGTTCTTGAAAGAAGTGAAATGTATAAGAGCCATACCCCAGCTCCTAGGCCTAATGCTAAGAATGAGGAGAAAAAGAAAGTTTTTAGTAAAGAAAATAAAGAAAAGTTGTTTACAGCCTCTGCATTACATGCAATTTCTCCAACAGAAAACTTAAGTTGTGTTTTTTGTGATAAGAATAATCATAGATCTGAAAGATGTTTTAAATTCTTAGCATTGGATGGTCAACAGAGGTTTGATAAAATGAAAGAATTAGGTATTTGTTTTAAATGTTTAAATAGTGGCCATATTTCTAGAAAGTGTAAGGTCAAATGTGCCAAGTGTAATGGTAATCATAATGTGACCATGTGTGGCATTAAGTTGAATGAACCAGTAGTTCCCCAAGCAAATACACTGGTAGCAAATGATAACCCAAGTGGGCCCTCTGCAATTGCCATGTTGTCAGGTCACTATAGTAATAAGACTGTGTTACAAACAGCTAAGGTAAAGATAGTAAATAACAAGGGAGACATTATCACTGCTAAGCTGCTCTTTGACAGTGGCTGTGATCGTACCTATGTTAGCAATAAATGTGTAAACAAATGCAAACCTGATTGGATCACCAGAACTGAAGCCCCTTATAGTAGTTTTGGTGGACATGCCTCTAGTAGGGATATACAAAGTAATGTATACAAATTACAGGTTTTAGATGATAAAGGTAAAATTGTTTCCATTTTAGCTACAGGTATTCCAAAGATTTGTAACCCACTAGTAAGACCAGTAGTACCAACCCATATTCTAGATGCTTTCCATCATTTGAATTTAGCAGATGATTTTAATGATACTTCTCCTTTAGAATTAGATATTCTTATTGGTTTGGATTACTACTGGAGCCTCATAACCCCAAAGGATGCTGAGCAGGTGGGAGAAACTGTTGCCATGAAATCTGTATTTGGTTGGGTTTTGTCTGGAAATATTGGAAAATGCTTAATTTCAGGTATGTCTTCAACATCTGATTTTATGTCTCCCTCTTCCCAGCTCTTATGTATATCTGAGGTATCTGATACTGATGTTTCAAAATTTTGGGATCTAGAAATTGTTGGAGTTACTAGTAAAGAATATAAAGAGGATATTGGAGATAAAGTTGTTAAAGAATTTAAGGATAAAATAAAGTTTGTAAATGGCAGGTATGAAGTTCAGTTACCTTGGAAGGATAACAGTGTTAAAGACTTATTGATGAGTAATGAATATCAAGCCATGAAAAGATTAAATAGGCTTTTAGTTAAATTAGATAAGGATAAAAACTTAGAGGCTGAGTATATGAAGGTTTTTGATGAGTATGAGTCTCTGGGAATAATTGAAGAGGTCCCCTTAGGGGAGGTATTGCCACCTGGACCCATTTATTACATGCCCCACAGGTCTGTTGTTAGATTATATAATAGTAGTACAAAGGTACGTCCCGTTTTTGATGCCTCCGCTAAGGGACCATATGGAATCTCCCTAAATGACTGCATGTTAACAGGTCCCTCACTTAATCCAGATTTGGTGGAGATACTGATTAGATTTAGGCGTTGGCCATATGTGGTCACTGCTGATATTACTAAGGCTTTTTTACAAATAAGTGTAAACAGTCAAGATAAGAATGTCCATAGATTTTTGATGACCAGAGGTCTATTAGCAGAAAAACTAGTAAACAATAACTTCTGGTTTAATGGTCCTAGTAATCTATCAGATCCCAGTTTCAGTATTCAAGATAGTGATAACAATAGTGCTGTTAAAGAGACTGTGGATCATAAACTTGAAGAAGATAACTTAGTATGTTTAACTGTTCAAACTGTAACTCCCATGTTTGATGTTGAAATATGTAATAATCTTTATAAGTTATTGAGAATTGTTGCATATGTTTTAAGGTTTATAAGCAATTGTAGAGCTAAAAGGTTAGGTTTTGGTGTGATTATAAATGTATATCCTGGAAGAGATGGTTTGACTCGTAGTGTTGATGTTAAAACTAGAAAAGGTGTTTTTAATAGATTAATACAAAGACTACATGATTTGGAGATGACTTCTCACTTAAACTTTGTTTTAGAGAACCATTCTAAACAAGTTCCTGATCAAGTAATTGACATTCCTGATGTAGCCACTGATGTAGATGTTAATGAGTTGTCAGAGCAGAATTCTAATCAAATTGTTACTGATGACAATGTGTACTCAAGGAGAGGTCGTTTAATTAAAAGGCCTTCTAAGTTAGATTTATGAAGTATTTGTTTAATTCAAAATAGTAATGTTCTTGAATTGAGTATCTCTATTTAATATAATATAGTGTGTACTAATTGTTTCTTTCAGTTGGTTTATTAAGTATATGATCAGAATCTCCCCCTCCTTTTTTTATCTTTGGTTATTTAGTAGTAAACTTATATTGGAATATGTTTGTAACATACTGTACTTTGAAATGTATGAAACTTGTGAAGATAAGGTACGTTTCGTCCCTTATGGTGGGGAGTATGTCAAATATAATATTTATAATCATGCAAAGTTATTTAGTTTCGTTTACGCTTTATTTAAGCATCAGCTGGCATCCGTTTTCTTTAGTTTGCAGACCTTCAAATGTTCCTAAATTATTTCACATATGATTTTTTGCACTTTATTCATAGTAATAATTTATTAGGTAATTATTTATACTTTAATAGTTAATTAGGAAGATTATGAAAATAATATTTATGATTTGCTGATGTAAAAGAAAAACTGTTTTTGTTAAATGTTAGAATGCTTTATTTTGTTTATAAGATTGTATTGTTTTTATGAAGAATATAGAGATGAAGAAAAAGGCGGCTGTTTGTTTGAAGTCCCATGCCTTCTGAATTTATGTTATTACTAATAGTGAATATCAGTAATTGATA
>JAXCGZ010007762.1:0-40000 GCA_037179515.1 Halocaridina rubra
TGGTAGTGGCATAAAATTCATGTGTACAAAGACTAAGAATGTTGAAAAGAAAATAGGCATATTGAATTTTTATTAAGTATTGTAAAAATCAACTATTATCTATAACCTTTTTTCATTTTTTAATGCCTTTTGTCCTGTGTATCTTGTATATATTGAGTTCTGAAAATATAAATGTGATAAGTAGTGGTAAAAGTAATCTACTAGTGAAACCCAACCTGATTTATACACTTGAGAGTAGTTATCTACTCGGTGCCATTTAGGGATAATGAGGGTGATGCCATACCTCTTACGGTACTGCCTGTTCACGTTCTAAGGCTTTGGTAAGTCCCAGAATACCCATACTGTGGCTTACACATATGAAAAAAGCCAAATTATCATATTCTTGACTGAATTTCATTGCAGGAATACAGTAAATGCAAAAATGTTGGTTATTGCTCGGCGATTTAAGTCATTAAGATCCCCATTCGAATGGGGGTAGACACAGACAGATTGGAACTGGAAAATTAAGGCTGGATGCCATAGCAAAAATAGTTCCTTTAAATTTACAGGACACCTTGTTGAGTGATTTTAGTCTACTTTTTCACATGACCAACTTGACTGCAAATAGAATAATGAGCAAAGCAATCAAAGACAGATTATAAGGACAAGCTCTATATTCAGTTGCTTTTAATATCCTGCCTAAACCAGCGAGGTGGCCTTAACTGAAAAAAATTTACATCGGGGCACTGTACTACCTTGCTCATCCTTACCAATTCCTTAAGCCATTTTCTGGCTCCTACTGCTTTAGGTGCCTCTTACACATGCAGGGTATTCGAGTGAGGTATTCCGTATCCCCCACTTCCTAAGGATGATAATCTGGACACTAGCATTTACTTCCACAAGAACTTTTAAATATAAATTCTATATCCTAATTTAATTTTAAGTTTCAATTTTAATACTCACAATAGTGTGGCTTCTGTCCATCATTCCTCTGGCTGTAATTAAGATTCCAATATAAAATATATGTATTGCAAAATCAAACAAGGAAATGAACAAACAAATTAATAAAATTAAACTTCCTTTGCATCAATACTTAGCCATTTATTTGTGAAGGAATTAAACTAAAAAGTACTTGATAGTAGAAAAAGAAAAGCTTTTAGATTTTTTCAAAAATGCAGACAATACAAATATGCCGAAGACATTTTCAAAAGTACCTCTAGTACCTCTTAAATTTTCAAAATGAAGTCTAAAAAGCTCCTGGTAGCAGAGTATCATAACTACATATGTACAAAATAAAATAATAAAACTGAAAAGTAAAGCAAAGTTTTTACGAGATGTATCGCAAACTGTGAATGCTTGTAGGATGACAAATTTTTTGAAATGAGAAACATATCAATATGCATTGACAGATATGAACTAGAGGGAAAAACACAGCAGATATCAATATTTTGTACATTGCATATACAGCAGAACTGTACTGTACGTAGAAAACTAAAAATATGCCTATTGCATTTAGACGTAAAATTTATATACTAACACTCATTTACAAAGACAACACTATATTTCTGGTAAGTAATAGATTAGGGTTTTATGATAGTGTCTGGCCATTCAGCCACAGCCAGGCAATTTCAGCCACAGCTGCTCGTAGCTGTCCGTGTCACAGTTCCTTAAAAGATGTTTACAACACAACCTTGAAGGTGCCACTTGTATGGTTTGGCACCCCAGTTACCACCACTGAATGAAGTATATAAAATTTTTTAAAACTATATGACCGAGTTCTTGCACAATTACATAAATGTACAAAATACTACAATTTTTTTTTATTTCTCCTCATAATCAGAAAATAAAGTACTAATTTAAATATTTACACTTCAATTTTAGCTGATAGAGAATTTTTCAGAATGTGTCAAACAATGGCGGTATTCTTGGTCCTATAAGAAGTGAGAATTCAAAAGCCAGCCTTTTGCTCTTCATCTCTCCATATACGATCTACCTAGAGCTACATAAAAGGAACTACTGTAGTCTAGATTCCAAATAAGCTATAATAGATGGTTGTCAATCTAGTACTGTAGAATTATACATAAAAGGATGGCTCACTGGTACGGTTTTCTACGATGCTGCGGCATGCGATCCAGGGCCGACGGTCGAGGCATGTGCATACCCGCCGCAAAATAATCTGAATGCGTTGGAGCGAATACGCTCTGATGAGCTTGGAAAGTTCCCGCAGAAAGACCTGCCATGCCAGAAGGGGCCCAGTAAGAGGCAGGGGGAGTGTAACCGGAAGGAGAGGAAGTAGTTTGAGTGAGGACTTGAGAAGGAGAACTCGTATGATAGGTGGCCATGCCTTCACTTATGGTCACCTGCGGCTCAAAAGCCATCGACGTCATCGTGGGTAAATCGCGATGTAAAGGTAAAGGGGAGTCGGCCTGGAGTCGCACACCTGATCCAAGCACAGCATCGGCGGGTATCCGAGCATGTACGCCTGCTGCTGTCTGAGTCACAGTGAGCGACATGGGCCCAGTACCTCCTTGGGTGCTAGAATGTCCACCTTGGGATGGAGCATTCTGCAAAGTCTGCAACGTCTGGCCAGTGGCTAAGTCTATCACCCCTCCATCTTTATCTCTAGCATCCATGGCTTCTTGTAATATATCATCTCTTCCTTCTGTACCTCCAGATCCGACCTGTCCCCCGGACTTATCCTTCTTTCTGGGTATCTTGCGTATAGTAACTTCAGATTCGTTAATATTTGAACCATTGATGCCTTTGGGAAGAGATGCGACGCCTTTTCTTCTTTTTTTCCCTTTTTTCCTCATACGTTGATGGACCTCCCGCATTTCCTCTTCGGTGAGAGGGGTGACTGTAATGGCCTTCAAACTCCGTTCCAGTATCTCCTTGACATCTGCTTCAGTAATTTCGCCTCGTTTAACAGCTGGAAGATGACGTTTAAACACATGTCGTCGGAGATTTCGTGCTTGCTTGATGATGCTCATACATAATGGACATTTCATTGGCTGGTTAGAGGGTGCTGACCCCTGCACTGCATTGGCAATTGCCTCCAAGGCGGACACATCTGAAAAAGAGATGTCAATCAAGGATTGAAAACAAGGAGAGGCAGCACTATAGGGAAAAAGGTAGCAAAGATTACACTTATACATAATAATATCTAGAGCCATATAATACAAAAAAGAAGCATAAAGAAAATACTATGCAACCCTATCAGTATCCCAGGATATACAGAAAATAAAACTCTTACACTCAAATATAAATAACAATGTCATTCTTCATTGTATAAGTAGCTAGTTTGTATGAAACTGATGGAGGTGCAAATTCATTAAAAAAAGAGAAAGCGTTTTATCCATATCCATTTTTATTCATATGAAAACAGTGCATATATATATATACAATAAGAGACAAAATATATATACATAAAACAACTTTTTATAAGAAATTTTTTTTTTTCACAAGCTGGTCTCTACAGCATAATTACAGTCGCCTTTTAATTAAATAAATAGGCGCTGACCTACATCTAATGAGAATCAGCTTTAGTGTCCTAACTTCTGAGCACAAGCTTTGAGTCACATGTTCTAAATTCCTTTGACACAGAAGTTTTTTTGAGAATTGCAAATGGATGAGCATAATTCAATGTGAGTCTGTTAACCTTCTGTTTTGTGAAATAATCATTTTTATTCACAAGAGAATTGAGTCATTTTAAACAAACTCAATAAAAAACATTTGATGTCTGAGTCGACTTAAAATAAGTAGTTGGGAGGGGTTTGGTACATTTCGGCATAGCCATTTTGGCACCCCCTGTTTGGGTGCTAAACCCATTTTGGCAACAAGTCATATGGCTGGAGCTAAGATTTTTATATTTTGAAAACTACCTAACCATCTCTTAAAAAAAACAGTTGGTACCAGTACAGTTACACCAAAACGGCACTGCTCAATCGCTCCATTCTGTGGCTTGGGAACTAATATAAAGAATGCTAATAAGAATTGAGGATACTTAGTAATTACTTCTATGCACTGCTAAGATACATCACCTAGAGCCAAGAGGAGAAATACCAGAGGATTGGAATAGTAAAAAGATAATATAAAAATCAAACAGAAACAAAAAGAATTCGCATACACAACTACTGTATAAATATTCACAACATACAACAATAACAGATCATATTTATATACAGACATGAAAGTATCACAATAAAGGAACAGTTCATTATAGAAAATAAATATTGTTACTAACAGAAAAAGGACATTTAGAGTTCTCCATATGGATGTCAAAGATACAGTTTTTGAATCATGTCACAATTATGCAATAAATGCATGTGTGTGTGTGTGCATTTGCGTTTGTGTTCTTCAGAGTTGATGGCAATCCCATTACCACATTCAAGATACAAAAAAGTGAAACATGCATCAATGATATACATTTGACACCTAAAAAGATAAATGTGTTTCTATCATCCAACACTCAACTTAATCCTGATTATTTTTAAGATTACAATAATAATAAGAATAATAATAAATGTGATAATAATGTCTTAATAATGATGATGATAATAATAATAATAATAATAATAATAATAATAATAAAAACAATAATACAGTAATAATAATAATAATAATAATAATAAATGGAATACAAGGGTCACTTTAAGCATTCTGAATAATTCTATATGTTTTTCCCTTACCAACTGAGGAGGAATCAAACCTGGGATTTAATAGATTAAGCAACCATAAATTAGTGCATTTAGCTACAGAGTTTAAATTAGCTGTGACTTTGTAGTGAACTCCTACACTACAGGAACCAGGTTCGATGCACTATGTTGGAGACAAAAAATTTAGATGATGATAATCATTATAATGATACCAGCATTATTATTATCATTATTTACATCAATTCCAGAGTGAAAGAAGGGATGTAGTTATCCAAGATATATAAATGTTCGTTATATTTGTTCTATTTATGTCATTCAATATGTTACAAGAGAAAACTTTGACTTCACAACATGAAAAAGATATAACTTTTAAGAAATGAGATTGCAAATTATGACTAATATCTACGGTATTGTTATATCTAACAAAGAAAACTGCATATACACAGACTTTCAGTGTTTAATACTATTCTTGGCCAATCGTTACAGTGATTCTACATGCTCAGCATCTAAGGAAATATCATCCAATTTTTTTTCCATGGTTTCCAACTCTACATGACCAATATCTAGGGAAATTTCACCCTACTCTTTCCAAGGTTTCCAGAAGCAAGTAAGGAAATGTCTGTCATATTGTTGACTGAAATGACTTTAAAGGAGAAATTCTTTCATATAAAATGCTATCTATCCACTCCCTAGTTTCTGGAGTCAATTCCTCTTAATTCCGGTTTTAATGCTAATTTATCTGGTATTACAAAAATTGTTAATTTTATCATAAAAGACGTTGCACGTGGTTGATTATACAGTTGATTTTCACTTATTTAATCTTAAACAAATTTTGATGGGATTTATCTTTACTATGAGGCTTGTACATATCTATACAGGTATTCTGTTCACATTAACATAGTACCAAGTGAATTTATTTAACATAGTTTTAACACAGTTTCCTCGTATCACGCATATGAATATCTGATATCTACATACATATGCAATAGCTGCAATCCCCATTGTAAGGAGATGGCAGAATCTAAGCACACACATTAGCCAGAAACCAAAACATACCTAGATGACTGCTCTTAGTTCCTTGGGGATATATGGTTGCTACAATTCCCCCCCATTATCACCACCTTGATTGGGCCATCCAATGATGTCTAGGTAACTTAATGATTATGGAGATTTCCATACCTTAGTTATATAACACATGTTTAGTTACAGTTACAAACATCTCTATGAGGACCTAAAAGGATTGATCAAGATAAATTAGTTTTTGGTAAATGCTTGTGCTTCGACTTGGCTACCCCTTTACAAGGGGGATAACGGCAACTGTATAGGTAAGTAAGTTTTACAGCTCTGAATGTTTTATATCCGATAGTGCTTGGCAACTGCATGTATCACAGTTTATATTTTTATTAGAAGAGGCTGTTTGCATTACAGAGGAGCCAAATTTTGGATCAAGCCCTTTATGCCTAGTTTAGTGTTCTATAATTATAACCTCAAGTTATACTCGGAAAGGAAGGCAAGGTTTCTGGCTGCAATGTTGAAAAAATTATTAAATTTTAAAAATTAATTTCTTGAATTTATCTTCCGTATGTTTGTGAGTTTAAAGATTGCTTTGTCAGAAAAAATGACCAAAGTTTTAAGAGGACCACATTCTATGACAGAATGGTGTAAATTTAATTTATATGACATCTATCATATCTAGTTCAAGTCAACTCAGTAGGAATAATTAGTACAAAAGTAGAAATGGCAGACCACTGGTGGATCCAACTGCATTTTGAGCCCAGGCACAAGAACAGGAAAGAATATGTCTTTCTTAGTTTAGTTTACATTATAATAATAATAATAATAATAATAATAATAATAATAATAATAATAATAATGACTAAAAAAAAAAAAAAAGGCAGGGCACTTTTCAAGCTTATTTTCATCTATTATAATAATAAAGTGTGTTAAAGTCGCCTCCAATGAGAAGGTTCATTAACAAGGCTAATGCAAAAAAATTTTAGAAGCCTACACTGATGTGTACTTTGGATACATCAGTTCAACATTCTGCTAGATCACAAATGCTATACATACATACACAACAGCCGCAAACCCCCGTTATCAGGGGGTGGGAACGTCAAAGCACACACATTCACTATACAACAAACATACCTCCATCATTTCTCTTAGCTCTATGAAGACTAAGGGTTGCCACAATTACCCCCCAAACTATCCTACTTGCCTCATCCACAGGGTAGGTAGGCAAAGAGCTCTCATATACATTATATGAAATTAATTATCATTCATACTTGAATACTCTTCTAAGCATTACCTTGTTTATTTAAAAGGCAGTACCTAACTAACTCTTTTATCTTAATCTACAGTATCTACAGTACATGTGCATAATTTAGAAAAGATAAACACAGTTGTAAGAATTACACGCAAGTATACAAATTAAAGCCATCAAATGCATTTAGAACAAGTATTGCTAGAGTTGGCTGGTTGTTACACTAAAGGCTTATAAATGAGATCCATTACTTTCAAACAAAGAACTGAAAATTAATAACTTTTGCTAAAATATTGCCAATCTTCATAAGTCATATTTTTCATATAACACTTGCTGTGTGTGCAATGTTTCCAGAGTAATATAGGCTCAGAAAGATGTTTTGAAGTTCAGATAATAAATGTGAATGATGTAAATAAAAAAAATTTTTAACGTCATCTCGGATAGTTACTACCCTCTTCACATAATGCAAACTGAGGAACTGAAGCATTCACATAACAAAACCTCATAGCAGAATTAATCCTTGTATTTATATACATAAGCCACAAACAAAAAAAACATAAAAATTAATCTTGTATTTTAAAGATGGGGTAGTTATAGATATAGCAGCAGAGTAAAGGTAATCATATATTATGACATATCAACGAAATACCTATTCCATCCTATTTTAATGTTATGTAATGTGTTCTTGTATATAGCATCTACATTACACCAACTCCAAGCTAAAGACAACCCCTGAATTCTTATAAAACGAGACCTGTATGCTAACATATAATAACACTCGATACCCCTTTGTTATATTAATGGCTGAATGCATAGGAAATATTTTAATAATATATTCGGAATCCCACAAGGTGCAGTCTAGTAAATTTCTTCCCAACTTAGGTTTGGATATAGTATATAAGATGCAAAGGCAAGTTAAGCTCATAACAAGGAAGGTCTTAGGGCATGACCATTCTGAAGGGCAAGATGACAAAAAGTACCCTTGGCATACTCTATACTAGTGTTTAAATAATGCAATACTAAGTAACCAATACAAACAAAATAATCACAGACAACCATATAACCAGAAAAAGATGGGCACTGTTACTGAAAAAGTAATACAAGAAAAGCACAAATACTGTAATGACAAAAAATGTGAGCAAAAACATGAAGACACAAAATACAGAGCACATAAGAGTATAGTTCTATTGAAAGACTGAAACAGTGAGAGAAGATAAAAATAATGGTAGTATGCTCTCGTGTGTGCTCTTTTTTATAATATATATACTCTCTAAAGTCACTTATATTGTCACTGTGTTAAAAGTACAAGTCACAGAAGTTACTAAATTTGTGATTTTTTATTTTTGAGGAGGGGAGGCTCTCAGCAACTACTGTATAGATCTGAAGTGCATCGTCAGTGAACAGATTGTCCTTAATGCATGACACCACGCATTTCTGACTGCCATGGAAGACCCAACATCAAATTATTCTACAATAATTGTAGGATGTCAAGTGTTAGAACTGTATGACTAGTTCAACAGGCAAGAAAAACTATTATAAAAATTTATTAACATTATGCCCTCCTTATTATGAGTAGTTTACACTCCTCCTTGAAATGAGTAGAGGAGGTAAGGTTGTGCTTTTATGAGGCTATGGCTGAATCTTTCGTGCATGGACACGAGTGTGGGCACAGCGAGTCTGGAGATTAGTATACACATGTCCACAGACTGTACAAGTGCCCGCGAGACCGGCCGCGTGCTTTTGGTGCACATGGCGAGATCGACTTTGGCGGTTGGTGAAACACTTTTCGCAGAAGGGACAGACGTAGGTCTTGGGCCTCAGCACGACTCGGGGGTACCACACATAGCTGCTCCGGTCCGTGCCACTGCTGCCATCATCGCCTCCTCCACCGGCGAAGACTTCGATCCCTCCACCTCCCTCATCCTCATTGCCGCCACCGCCACCTGCAAGAGACACTGCATAAGGGGCAGGTGGCGGCCTCAATCACAGCCTGAGAGAACTCAAGCAAGCAGCAGCAGCAGCCAAAAGGAGTGGAGGTGGTGGTGTCAAGGGCACAGGGCTGGGTCCTGCTAACCCACATGGAGGAGGGAAGGTTCGAAAGGTGGAGGGATGGTGTTGAGTGATCGGGGGAGCTAAGCTAGGCTACAGCAATATAAGAATCTTTTAATCAACATGCACTGGGAGTAAGAAAACAAAAAAATTGTGGGGCAAATCTAACTCAAAAAGGTTTCAAAGAGCAGGACCTTTCTGGTAGAGGAACTCGATCAAACTACTGCATCTGATCAAATATAATGAGTACTCTGTCCAAGCTGTAGCAGCTAGAATTCATCATAAACACAAATAATATGTGCCAGCCATATAAGTATGTTAAGTGCCGTCTTAGGTTTTATTGAAATTTTGAACAAGGACAAACTTGAAACTACAGCCAGCTTGAACAAGGTACTGAGCCACACCTATGAAGTTCTGAATAAGTCACAACTGACTTTATTCTTTTAAGCTTGATATTACAATCATGAAACCATAAGCATAAATTATAATATTTTTTCTTATTCATCATTTGTAACTGAAATTGCTGACAACTATAAAAATGCAAGAAGTTTTATACGAAAATATATATATATATATATATATACAGTATATATATATATATATATATATATATATATATATATATATATATATATATATATATATATATATATATATATATATATTATTATTATTTTTTTTATGATCGTGACACCAGGACGGGACAAAGAAAATTAAAAATCTACCCTCGTCGGGCTTGGGCACGAAGAAAACATAGAGAGAAACAGAGATGAGGAGTATTGTGACTTGTCAAATGAGAAGGGATAATAAAATATGTGTAACAAATATCCAAGAATATTTGGTGTTGATTTAGGCATAGAAAGAGAATCGTAACTGAAGGAAGGCTTATCATCGAACTGTCCTGGACAGTCTTATTTAAGTCCACAAGACCCTTTAGCTGTAGCATTGCAACAGACAATTGGTGCCATGGGCCAAACTACTACATATGCTTGATTTTTAGAACAGTATTATTGTTTTCACACGAATTTTAATAAAAAGTTCATGCCGTGAGCAGCAAATTGCATTAAAATCTTCAAGAATTGCAGAAAAATTTTACACTTATCTTCTTGGTAAAAGCCCTTAGCACATGTGATTTAGGGATTGTTGCTTTTTAAGCCAAGTATGATATACATGTTGCTTTTTATGCCAAGTATGATATACACCACTTAAATTTCTCATACTGAACTCTGCTATTATTAGCACATGCTTACCCAATAACGAATACTGTATATCATTTTCAAGACATCAAGATTGTATGCCACAAGAATTCTCAGATATAAGAAGACTTGAATATCATATACTATTTGCGATTAATTTTTTTTTCTCTCTCTTTCTCGCGAATTATCGCCTACTCCGTCAGATTCCTTATTAACAAAATATCTCTCTCTCTCTCGTTATAAGTATATAAAAATACAGACGCTCCCCTCCTTACGAACATAAGCATATACGAGCAACGTATTAATGCATGTATTACTGTACATAGTATTAGTGTATGTATTACTGTATTGTATAATTACATTATTATTACTGTATTAAAATTCATTAATACTGTATACTTTGCTTTATGTAGTAATTAACTGGCTTTAGGTGGAGTACTGTACAGTACTGCAAATGTATATTTTGAATAGTACTTTTTTTGGCTAAACACAACTTACAAACAGTCCTACTTATGAAGAGACTTCTGGAATCTAACTCATTCATAAGTAGGGGAGTGTCTGTACTTAAATATATAAATAAAAATAATTTTTTTTGTCAACAGCAAAATTAAAAACTCACTGGCTACAGAAAGAAGTATACTAAATAATTAATAGTACACGGAAACTCCAAATAAGTATTTATGTATAGAATATTCATACATACCTCCATGTAGACATGCCTGTATGTAATCTGATATAGGCATCTATGTTTTAGCAAAATTAATTTTTTTCTAAATTCTAAGAACTATCACTCACTCACTCTCTAATTTCTCATCTCAACACAAAATACTTTCATGCTGCGGAAAATTCCTAATAACAAGTATTATTATTCAAGATTTTAATTTAAAAAATGGGATAAATAACGATAATATTTATGAATCCATTTTTATTCTCATATTATATATGAAGACTACATGTTGTAAACTTGTATATAACATCACAGACTACAGAAAAAATTGAGATCCGGCACTTTAAAGCAATTCAGTCTTACAAAGGTATTATTTTCTTTTTTCACCTACAAGCATTCTGGCTATCACAATATATATATATATATATATATATATATATATATATATATATATATATATATATATATATATATATATATATATATATATATATATATATAAACTACCTCCAAATTTGGAATGCCTTTTTTTTTCGTATATAAGTAATTGTAATTTTTCCTATACATATTTTTTTCTAAATGTACAGAACAAGGAACAAGTGTCGCACTACAGAGGCAACAAACCAAGACTAGCAAATATTTTGGCCATTATGAGGGTCCCACAAGCAATTTTATTTTCTAAAAGCAAAGATAAATGGAAGTACAAGCGGTCATATACATTAAGCGATTAATGGGAGATCTACACCAGTCACTAGGCCTACTTAAAACAGCTACAAGAGGTGGAAGAGGGCAGGAGAGTTTTTCAGCATACCTCACATCTTATTCATATAATTGCGCTTTTTTATCATTCCTCTATCAATTGTCATCTCCTCTCCCTTTCCTTCTTTTTCTTCTCCTCCTCCTGCCCTGCCCTATTCACAAGTGGTCTGTTGTGACTTCTTGCTGTTGCAACATATCTACTAAGACATTATCTTGGTCTAGCCACACCTGCTGTGAGTCTTGGTGGGCTTGGGAGTGATTCTGAGATCTGCCCCGACGGCGGGATGAATGGGCAACGGATCGGTGGGTAATGAGACAATTGCGGTTCTTGCATACCTTACCACAAATGTCACAGGTCATTGTGGCTCCAGGTTGAAGGTGTTGGTCGCGCAGGTGCCTGGTCATGGAGCCACGGTTCGAAAACGACTTGAAGCAAAACATACACTGGTTATCGGGGGAAGGAACTGTCCCAGCACCCCCTCCTCCAACTATCTGTTGCCCATGAGGGGGTGCCCAGGGAAATCCCCCATGAAAGGGACCCATGGGGGAGGCAGAAAGATGGTCATCTAGGGGCATCACAGCAGTCAGGCCCAAAGCGGCCTCACATTCTGGGTTGTTGGTGTCCTCACGGCCTGCAAGAGTAGAGACACCCGTCAGTGAGAGGCCACCCCCATCGCCCCCAGCAGGACTTTTTTTTTTTTTTGTCTACTAAATTATGAACACACACTACCAAAAAACACTCTCACTACAGCACAAGGTCTACTCCTCTACAAAACCCATCATAAACCCCAGTTATAAATGGTCACTTTATTTAGAGTAGATTGCATCAGGACTTCCAGCACTGCTGGATTCCCTAGCCGGCCAAACTGTTCCAGCTGATGTAGTTCCAAAAACAAAGACATTTATCACCAACTGATAATGAAAATAATGGTGCAGCATCTTGTCACATAAACTGATGGTGACATGCATTACCAGAATCACTTTCTAGAATTTGAGAATCTGCTTTTGGATTTCTATGACCTTCCAATGGCTCTAAACGAATTACTTCCTCTTTGATTTCTCCTACACTAACGAGCCCTTGCTTGGGGGACAAAACTAATGATGGAGGTGTGGTACTTGTGAAGGTGGAAGCTGTAGCTGTAGAAATTTGAAATGGAATAATGGAAGATGATCTGGAAACAAAGGAATGACCAGATAAATAAGACTCAGAGGGAAAAGAACAAAAAGATGTATTAGTATGCCGGTCAATGGTGTGAGTCACAGAGGGCAGCTGCTGCTGGGAATTGCCTGCAGTATTTTCCAAAAGAGTTTCAAAGCCTCTGAAACCAGGACTAGAAGCTAAGGAAGTTGACAAGGTGATAGATCTATGGAAATGGCTTTTGTGTTTGATGAGGGCCCCTCGATTTTTACACAATTTGCCACAGAGATCGCAAGGTAATGACCCCGTTTCGACATGTTTGTCTCGTTCATGTCGTTTACGACTGCCGACCGTGGAAAATATTTTGCCGCAATAACCACAACAACGACAAGTGTCGCATATACAGTGAGTGGGGTGAGGTTCCCATATCTGGCTGCCCACCATCGGCTCTGCAAAGAGAGAGAGAGAATAAACTCTAATGCTCTCATCTGCAGAGTGACACTGTGCATTGTTTAATCTTTATCTATTTATTCATTTAGCTATTACTTTCTTTAAAAATTGATATTCACAATTTCCATTTTATATTCACAGATACAACCAAAAAAAGTTTTCCTCTTTAATATAAGTCCTTCAAATTACAACATTGTGGTAGCGCTATTCCATTTTTTGCTCAAAAAGTCAAAGATTCCAACAATTCATGCACTTAAGAAAATATAATTTTGTATTACTAAAGTTTCATTTTTATAGCTTAAAAAATCATTATATATATATA
This sequence comes from Halocaridina rubra, assembly GCA_037179515.1. Lineage (NCBI taxonomy): Eukaryota > Metazoa > Arthropoda > Malacostraca > Decapoda > Atyidae > Halocaridina > Halocaridina rubra. The sequence continues at coordinate 13,479 of JAXCGZ010007762.1, forward strand.
TATATATATATATATATATATATATATATATATATATATATATATATATATATATATATATATATATATATATATATATATATATATACAGTGTTCCCCGGTTATTTGCGTTTCTTGGTTCGCGTTCTCACTGTATCGCGGTTTTATTTTTATAAATTATTATTTTATTTTATGGGTATATACAAAAATATTAAAATATTAACAAAAAAAATTTCAGTATTTAAATTTAGTTTATTGAAAAAAAAAACATATTTCATTATCTAATTGATATAAATAATTTATTTCCCAGCCTATGAATAATAAAACAGTAAAAAATAGTAAAAAACATAAATTTAGATAGATAGATAGATACGTTTATTGACCACCTCTTTTGAAAAGTACAGTATAATCTTTACAAAAGGAATGTTTGGTCCAAATTACAATGAATAAATACAATAGATTTTGTACAATCATCAAATAAGTAAATGAATTTTAAATTTATATACATTGTACTAATAACTGAATGATATACGTACGTACAGTATAACTCACATTATTGCATCATGCGAAAGTGTTCGATAGCGTACAATGTATTGGGGTCGCAGCTACGTGAGCTAGCATATATATTTATATTTCCAGTAGTTTCATGATTTTATTGATAAAAAAAACGTATTTATTAGCCTAAGAATAATAAAACAGTAAAGAATAGTAAAAAACATAAATACTAACAGTATTGCAACATGTAAAATATGATACCGCTATCAGCGTTTCAGACAAAGACTCGTTCAGTCTAACTCACGTGTGCGCCGTTCACGTTGTGCTTATTAAAAGTTTTGCTTGTGTTCGATAGCGTACAATGTATTGGGGTCGCACCTACGTGATCTAGCATATATATATTTATATTTCCAGTAGTTTCATGATTTTACTGATAAAAAAACGTATTTCTTAGCCTAAGAATAATAAAAGAGTAAAAAATAGTAAAAACATAAATACTAACAGTATTGCAACATGTAAAATACGATACCGCTATCAGCGTTTCGGACAAAGGCTTCCACCATCTTCCATTGTCTCGCCTCACTCGTATGCGCCATTCGCGTTGTGCTTATTATTATCAATATGTTTTGCTTGTGATTTTTTTACTCGCATATTTTAACCTTTGCAATGCCTCCCAAGCATCCTCCATCTTCTAAGGCTTCTTGTAGTGAGCCTAAGCAGCAAAGGAAAATGTTAACCATTGTAGATAAAGTGAAACTCTTAGATATGTTGAAAGAAGGAAAAAAGTTTGTGGATGTCGGCCGCTATTTACGTAAACGTAAAAATTATTGTAAAATACTGTACCTATGTATGTCAAGTCATCATCACCGCATTCACGGTAAGTTTTCCTATCACTTTCATAAAAAATTACGTTGCTTGCTGTTATTTATAATGTAAAGGGTGTTTTTTTTAACAGTACAGGAAGGGTTTATACAGTGTAAGCGTAAAAATATATTAAAATATCTATGTACATATAGGCTGATCCTACTCTGCGGATTTCCTGGTTCGCGCCGGGTCCCGGAACCGAACTACCGTGGTATGGGGGGGAACATTGTGTATATATATATATATATATATATATATATATATATATATATATATATATATATATATATATATATATATATATATATATATATATATATATATATATATATATATATATATATCTGCAGTTTAAGCCTGTTTATGTCCACCCCCATTCGGATAGAAATTAGGAGTGACACATAAAATGACAAACAACACAATATAGATATATATATATATATATATATATATATATATATATATATATATATATATATATATATATATATATATATATATATATATATATATATATATATATATATATATGAATCATTTTTACCCCGCCCGGGACTTATTATTACTAAGCCAAGGCGCTACCAACTACACCACAGAAGGTTAAAGGGAAACAAACATCACAGTTTATATCTGCTATGGTAGGAATGAACGCATTCTATCTGAATGCCACTATGTTCATATTACAGTTTCCCCAACCTCATTCGTGGTTTTGTTTTCGCATTTAATTCGTCTCCCAATCTCATTCGGGACCAACAATAACCAAATAAGCACATTACATATGTGAAAACATGAATAATTTTTACACTGACCAGAACTTGAACCTGGGACTTATTATTACCAACTACACCACAGAAGCTTAAAGGGAAACAAACCTCACAGCTTATATCTGTAGTGTCTTGGCTTAGTAATAATAAGTCTTAGGTTCAAGTCCCGCTTGGGGTAAAAATAATTCATGTTTTCACATATGTAATGTGTTTATTTGGTTGCTGTTGGTTCCGAATGAGATTGGGAGTTGAAATAAATGTGAAAACAAAAGCATGAGTGAGGTTGGGGAAACTGTAACATGAACATAGTGGCATTCAAATAGAATGCTTTCATTCCTACCCTAGCAGATATAAGCTGTGAGGTTTGTTTCCCTTTAACCTTCTGTGGTGTAGTTGGTAGCGCCTTGGCTTAGTGATAATAAGTCCCAGTTGGGGTAAAAATGATTCATGTTTTCACATATGTAATGTGGTTATTTGGTTACTGTTGGTCTCGAATGAGATTGGGAGTTGAATTAAATGCGAAAACGAAACCACGAGTGATCTTGGGGATACATAGTGGACTTCAGATAAAATGCATTCATTCCTACCATAGCAGATATAAGCTGTGAGGTTTGTTTCCCTTTGATCCTCTGTGATGTAGTTGGTAGCGCCTTGGCTTAGTAATAATACGTTCCAGGTTCAAGTCCAGGTCGGGGTAAAAATTATTCATGTTTTCACATATGTAATGTGCTTATTTGGTTTTATATATATATATATATATATAATATATATATATATATATATATATATATATATATATATATATATATATATATATATATATATATATATATATAGTAATCCCTCGCTATATTGCAATTCACCTTCTGCGAATTCAGTGCATCGTGGATTTTTTGGGCGAGCAAAAAAAAAATTATTATTTAAAAAAAAATATATGGTTGTGACACTAGGACGGGTCAAAAAATGATAAAATAAAACAGCCTTTATCGGGCCTGGGCATGAAGAATACATAAAGAGAAACAGAGATGGGGAGTGTAATGATCTGTCAGATGTGAAAGGATTATAAAAGATGTTTAATGAATAACCAAGAATATTCAGTATAGCTGGTGCCATGAGCAAGCCTACTACTGGATATATGTTATTTAATAACGCAGATTTTCTGGGTATATACTATTTTTGAGCACGAGGATGCAAATGTTTTGCTCCCTCCGTATCAGCTGATGCACCCTCGCACGCTATTTCCCTGATGATATTATACCGAAAGTTTGTTTGCTGTTTGTTCTTAATGCTTTTTTTCCATTCTCTTCATAATATTCGATTGCATTAAGGTGTAGAAAAGGAGGAGGATGCGGGAGAACGAACCTCTAACCAAATTGTTTTGCCGCTTCTGTATCAGCCTAAGTTTATCACTATTCAGGCAGAATATCTTACTCATAAAATAGTTACTTACTCACCCTATTTGAGCTTTATCTAATTTTCAAGATTATTGTATTATTAATATTCCTTGGTTCTAAACATTATTCTATCTTCTTTACATATTGACCATGTTGCATGAAATCTTAACGTAAACAAAGTCAGCAGAGAGAAAAAAAACTTATAAAATTCGTTACAAAGAAAACATATATCGTACTGTACATGGGAAACTTAAATTAAATATATATATATATATATATATATATATATATATATATATATATATATATATATATATATATATATATATATATATATATATATACTGTATATTCTCTACAAGCTATTTCCCTGACGATATTATATCTAAAGTTTGTTTGCTGTTTGTTCAAAATGCTTTTTTTCAATCTTCATATCACCCATATATATATATATATATATATATATATATATATATTATATATATATATATATATATATATATATATATATATATATATATATATATATTATTCCCCAGCTTCAACCAACATCCACCCTCATTCGGCTAGGAATTAAGAGTGATATATATATATATATATATATATATAATATATATATATATATATATATATATATATATATATATATACAGTGTTCCCCTCCTTATCGCGGTAGTTCGGTTCCGGGAACCGGTGCGAAGCAGGAAAACCGCGGAGTAGGATCAGCCTATATGTATATAGATATTTTAATTTATTTTTACGTTTACACTGTATAAACCCTCCCTGTACTGTTAACAAACCACCCTTTACTTCATAAATAACAGCATGCAACGTAAATTTATATGAAAGTGATAGATAAAATTACGGTGAATGAAGTGGTAATTACATGACATACTCATTTACAATTATTTTTAAGTTTACGTACTGTATAAACCCTCCCTGCACTGTTAAAAAAACACCCTTTACATTATAAATAACAGCAAGCAACGTAAATTTTTATGAAAGTGATAGGAAAACTTACCGTGAATGAGGTGATGATGACGTGACATACATAGGTACAGTATTTTACAATAATTTTTACGTTTATGTTTAGCATTCCATGAACTATCTCACGTAGGTGAGAGCTACTGGAAATATAAATATATATGCTAGCTCACGTAGCTATCGGACACTACATATTTCGCATGATGCAATACTGTGAGTTATACTGTACGTACGTATATCTAAATTTATGTTTTTTACTGTTTTATTATTCTAAGGCTAGGAAATACTTGTTTTATCAATAAAATAATGATAATTTTAATATTCACTAGGTCACGTAGGTGAGAGCCTTTGCGTTTTCCGAAACACTGATACCGGTATCGTATTTTACGTGGTGCAATACTGTTTACTATTTTTACTGTTTTATTATTCTTAGGCTAAGAAATACGTTTTTTTATCAATAAAATCATGAAACTACTGGAAATATAAATATATATGCTAGCTCACGTAGCTATCGGACACTATTTCGCATGATGCAATACTGTGAGTTATACTGTACGTACGTATATCTAAATTTATGTATTTTACTATTTTTTACTGTTTTATTATTCTTAGGCTAGGAAATACTTGCTTTATCAATAAATTAATGAAAATTTTAATATTCACTAGGTCACGTAGGTGAGAGCCTTTACGTTTTCCGAAACACTGATACCGGTATCGTATTTTACGTTGTGCAATACTGTTTACTAGTTTTTACTGTTTTATTATTCTTAGGCTAAGAAATACATTTTTTTTATCAATAAAATCATGAAACTACTGGAAATATAAATATATATGCTAGCTCACGTAGCTGCGACCCCAATACATTGTACGCTATCGTACACTATTTCGCATGATGCAATACTGTGAGTTATACTGTACGTACTTATATTATTCAGTTATTAGTACAATGTATATTAATTTAAAATTCATTTACTTATTTGATGATTGTACAAAATCTATTGTATTTATTCATTGTAATTTGGACCAAATATTCCTTTTGTCAAGATTATACTCTTCAAAAGAGGTGGTCAATAAACGTATCTATCTATCTATCTATCTAAATTTATGTTTTTTACTATTTTTTACTGTTTTATTATTCGTAGGCTGGGAATTAGTTTTTTGTTATCAGTTAGATAATGAAATATGTTTTTTTTCAATAAAAAAAATGAAAATACTGAGATTTTTTTTTTTATTATTTTAATATTTTTGCATATACCCATAAAATAAAATAATAATTTATCCCAAAAAGAACCGCGATACAGTGAGAACGCAAACCAAGAAACGCGAATAACCGGGGGAACACTGTATATATATATATATATATATATATATATATATATATATATATATATATATATATATATATATATATATATATATATATATATATATATATATATATATATATATATATATATATATATATATATATATATATATATATACATAAACAGCCAAAAAAGGCCTATAAATAAAACACAAAGAGAAGCGAAAATGTACGATATATTATGACTGGACTCCAGTCCTTTTCAGGTACATCTTCGCTTCTCTTTGTGTTTTATTTATGGGCCTTGTTTTGCTTAATAATGTGCTGTGATACAACAGTTTATTTTGCATATATATATACAGTGTTACCTTGGATATTCGCGTTTCTTGGTTCGCTTTCTCACTCTATCGCGTTTTTTTTTTTTTTTTTTTTTTTTTTTAATAATTATTTTATTTCATGGGTATATGCAAAAATATTAAAATATTAAAAAAAAAATTCTCAGTATTTTCATTTTTTATTATTGAAAATAACATATTTCATTATCTAATTAATAAAAAAAAATTATTTCCCAGCCTACGAATAATAAAACAGTAAAAAATAGTAAAAAACATAAATGTAGATAGATAGATAGATACATTTATTGACCACCTCTTTTGAAAAGTACAGTATAATCTTTACAAAAGGAATATTTGGTCCAAATTACAATGAATTAATACAATAGATTTTGTACAATCATCAAATAAGTAGATGAATTTTAAATTAATATACATTGTACTAATAAATGAATGATATACGTACGTACAGTATAACTCACAGTATTGCATCATACGAAATAGTGTTCGATAGCGTACAATGTATTGGGGTCGTAGCTATGTGAGCTAGCATATATATTTATATTTCCAGTAGTTTCATGATTTTATTGATTAAAAAAAAACGTATTTATTAGCCTAAGAATAATAAAACAGTAAAAAACATAAATACTAACAGTATTGCAACATGTAAAATACGATACCGGTATCAGCGTTTTGGACAAAGACTCGTTCAGTCTAACTCACGTGTGCGCCGTTCACGTTGTGCTTATTAAACGTTTTGCTTGTGTTCGATAGCGTACAATGTATTGGGGTCCAAGCTACGTGAGCTAGCATATATATTTATATTTCCAGTAGTTTCATGATTTTATTGATAAAAAACACGTATTTCTTAGCCTAAGAATAATATAACAGTAAAATATAGTAAAAAAACATAAATACTAACAGTATTGCAACATGTAAAATACGATACCATTGTCAGCGTTTCGGACAAAGGCTTCCACCATCTTCCATTGTCTCGCCTCACTCGTGTGCGCCATTCACGTTGTGCTTATTATTATTAATATATTTTGCTTGTGATTTTTTTACTCGCATATTTTAACCTTTGCAATGCCTCCCAAGCATCCTTCATCTTCTAAGGCTTCTTGTAGTGAGCCTAAGCGGCAAAGGAAAATGCTAACCATTGTAGATAAAGTGAAACTCTTAGATATGTTGAAAGAAGGAAAAAAGTTTGTGGATGTCAGCCGCTATTTTACGTAAACGTAAAAATTATTGTAAAATATGGAACCTATGTATGTCAAGTCATCATCACCTCATTCACGGTAAGTTTTCCTATCACTTTCGTAAAAAAAATTACGTAGCTTGCTGTTATTTATAATGTAAAGGGTGTTTTTTTAACAGTACAGGGAGGGTTTACACAGTGTAAACGTAAAAATACATTAAAATATCTATGTACATATAGGCTGATCCTACTCCGTGGATTTCCTGGTTCGTGCCGGGGTCCCAGAACTGAACTACCGCGATAAGGGAGGTATCATTGTGTATATATATATATATATATATATATATATATATATATATATATATATATATATATATATATATATATATATATATATATATATATATATATATATATATATATATATATATATATATATATATATATATATAATTCTCCAGTTTCAACCCATGTACATCCTCATTCGGAATTGGGATTAACAGTGATGAATAAAATTTCAAACAATGTCATATATATATATATATATATATATATATATATATATATATATATATATATATATATATATATATATATATATATATATATATATATATATATATATATATATATATTTATATATAATTCTCCAGTTTCAACCCATGTACATCCTAGCCTGCTGGCTAGTACAGTGGTAACGCGCTGGCTTCGCATTCATGAGGTCGAAAGATCGGTTCGCGTCCAAGACCGAGAGTTTAAGCTGTTTACTGGCAGGAACTGCTGTGGGTGGACACCACAGTGGGGGGTTGGGGCTTACCCTGGCTGACGAATACCCATTGTATTGAAATGGAAATAAAGTATTATTATTATTATTATTATTATTATCATTCGGAATTGGGATTAACAGTGATGAATAAAATTTCAAACAATATATATATATATATATATATATATATATATATATATATATATATATATATATATATATATATATATATATATATATATATATATATATATATATGGGGTCTCCAATCTTTAGTCGTTTAGAGTTAAATTGTTCAGGGGTTACATCAGAGACCAATAAATAATTAATAAATCAATTTTTCAACATTTCAGTCATGAAGATAAAAACCAACCACAGTAGTAAAGGTAAGCAATACTGTGAAGTGTACTTTAACTATTTTTCTGTGCTAGATAAAGAAATTAGATTTTTTTTCAGTGTTTTAAGAGTTAAGTCTTAACATTGGTTGGGACCTAGGTTTGAATTAAAAGTTTGTTCCAACTTAAGCCAGCTGTAAGGAACAGAACCCTGTCATAAAGTGGGGACCCCCTGTATATATATACAGATGCTCCTCTACTTACAAACGGGTTACATTCTGAACAGTCGTTCATATTTTGCATTGTTCAAGTTGATATTCTATATGTACAATACTATATTGAGTGTAGAAACATTCTTACACCAAGTAAGTAACATAATAAAGTTAAGTCAAAACATAATACATTAATTTTCTTATCCTAAAGATACATGACACAAAAGTTTGTGCATTTACTGAAACATTGTAACCATCCATAACTGCTGCATAAAAACAGTAGACTGCATGTTCTTATCTCCGGATGTTCGAAGTCGAGTATCATCAGTGTGTGTGTGTATATATATATATATATATATATATATATATATATATATATATATATATATATATATATATATATATATATATATATATATATATGTTAATTCACACATACACATGCATACATACATACATACATAAATATAAAAAAAAAAAATATTCAGTAAATTTTTTTCTCTAGGGAAATTTATCAGGTTTTCGTTAAAACGTGCATTCCCAAAAGCTCAGGATATAAATAAAACAACAATACTTGAAATAGTTGCAGCTGTATTTGCATGATTCAGTAATAACAATAATAATAATAATAATAATAATACCGTAACACTACTCCATGCTTCCATAAAAATTATAGCCAATAACGCAAATATAACAGCATTTTTTCACATATATCTTTACAGTATTCAGTTTATTTCATAGTCAACTTCAAAAATAAATAACTACATAAACTCAAAAATAAATAAAGTAAAAAATTCTAGGATGAGTGAACACTTTCAATAGTACACAAAGAAATAAATAAAACTAAGCATTAAATAAATATCAGTGAGAATTATATTTTTATTATGAGAACATATTGGATGATATGATACATGACAGAAGCTTTATTCAACTCTAATGACAAATGAAGCTACAGAGGAAGCTGTATTCATGGGTGTAGCTAGTCTATGAAACCATAATCATATACTGGATTTACAGCATACAGAGATATAATCTTAAATTGCGATCAAATGTGTTGAAAGACTTGAGTCATAAGTTAATAAAGATAAACTCAGCATAACAGATAATTTCAATCATAGCTCTAGATAATCAGCTTCAAAACAAATCTAGATATAATAGCAATACAATCTCTTTAATTAAACTTTTTCATCGTTCAAATTTCTTTTGAGTTTTGCATTATTGGTTTTCTTTAGTCTACAACACATATGAACCTAATGTGTTTGTTCAAAAACTGTAGGTCCAAGAGAGTTCCTATATCTCAAACCAGTCTCATGCAAAACGGTCTTCTGAACAGCAGGATTGATTATTTAAGCAGTTGGTCTATCTAGGAAGATACCTTCACTAAGAAGATACCTTCAAACCAGAACTAGCTGATATATCACAGTATTTTGGCAATATTGCTTTTCAAAAGTTGCAGTGTCTGTCCAAAATATGACAATTCTTTAGATCTAAGTGGTGAGTAGATAATATGCAGATATAGGGTGCAGTTTTGCAGGGGGAAAAGATTTTGAAAAAATACTAAATTCATTTAAGCTGAGGAGTCGGTAAACTGAAATACTTTTTCTGAAGTCTGGGTTTTCTGCTATGCTACAACTACCAAATTCACTTCATATTTCTTAGTTATCAAAAATGACACGTATTAGGATAGGGACTTTCTGTAAAAAATGATAAGTCATCTGAAGAGTGCATTGTCTTATACTATACAGTACTTATTTGAGCACTTCATGTCCATTTCATATTGTTAAGGTTGCTACAAATCACTCAATTAAAGTTCTGAAGTCCAGGTAATTGCATATTCCACTAACTTCAAACATCAACACTATATTATATTTATATGGACATTTCAGGGGACCACAGTAGTGCAATGATTAGAAATATATCAACTGGGAGGTGGCAGACCTGCAATCAAACCCAGCACCAGCAATTAGATAGGGCATCCAAAGTTAATTCCCCAGCTTGAATCTGTTTGACCACCCGTTGATGGGGATGATCAGTGACACATAAAATGTAAAAACACACACATTTCAGCTTAACCCCAGAATATCTGCATTGTGATATAATTTTAATACCAATATCATTCACCCACAATACAAGAATATACAATATATAACAAGGACAATAATCTCCACCCACAATATCATAAAGTACATAACACCTCTATTACAAACTTGATGGCTAAATTCTCAACATGAGAAAAAGAAATATCGATTCTCCAATTCCAGTAAAGATCCTGATGACTGAAGTCTCCACATGAGAAAAAAAAAAGAAAAAAAATCATCATCATCATCATCTAGTCCAATAAGAACTGTGACGACTGAAGTCTCTACAATGAGCTTAAAAAACATCTGTTGTATTATAGCAACTCCACTAAAAGCTATCTTGACCAAAGTCTCACAAAGGCAAAACGAGAACATTTATTTAACATTATAGAAATACATAAAACTGAACCTCCAGCGACTATTTTTAACATGAGCATGAGGAAAAAATCTTATCATGAAGACAGCAAAAACAAAGATGACAACAAAATCACACACAAAATGAGCAAAAATACAAAATCACAAAGAGTAAACTAAAAAAATATTATGGGCACATTTCTTTTTTCTTACTTCCAGACTTCGGTATAAAGAGCTGTGTATCCTTCAGTTCAGGATGTATCCTTTTAACATGTCGTGTGAGATCAGAAGTTTGGACGAAGAGTTTGTTGCATGCAGGGCATGGCAAAGCCGTCCCCCGATGGAGTTTAAAGTGACGTCGAAGGGAATCCTTAGTAAGGAAGGCCTTGCCACATTCGTGGCAAGACACACCCCTGGGAAGATTTTGCCGGTGTCGCATCTTCTTCAAGACTGCTACTGCTAGTGCTGCCGCTGCTGCAGGAGAAGAGTTGGTCAGTTGTGGAAGCCAGCAAGCCATTATCAGTAGTAGTAGTAGAAATAGTAGTAGTAGTAGGTAAGGGGGCTAGTGCAGCAGTAGCAGTAGCAGCAGTGGATTAGTTCAGGTGAAAAATATTGAACAGACACATCATCGTGCATTTAAGTGCAACAATTTGCAGCATTCCCAGCAGTTGAGCCATATGGTACATTGGCATACAAGTGGCACACGTGGAAAAGGTGGTTTGTACAGTAGTACTTGGATATAAGGTTTGTTTTCAATAATATAAAAATTTGAAAAAAGTTACATTCCGCTCAAGTTACAGTGGAAATAGTGAGTGGTAACAAGAGTGTTGCTGGTGATACTAACAAAATAAATACTAGTCCTGACTCTGGTTTAACAAAACGGTGTTTGTTTCTGAGTAATTACTGGTTTCATAGTGTAATATTACTCAAAACTCTAAAGCAACAAAAATATTATATAGGCCTAGAACCAAATTCACTTCGTGAGAAATAAAAAAAATTAAGTTACAAAGTACATCGAATTAGGAGTTACTGTAATAAATAAATAAATTAATAAATAAAAACAAAACAGACTAACAATTACTTTAGCATCCAAAGCTTAGCCATAATGTAGTACTTGAACTTAAAAATTTTCAGTTACCTCCCTTAACAAGTAACAAAACTATATTAGTTAACCAGTGCTCGCACTTGACCTATACATCCCAAAACATGATAAAATATCCCATCCCAGGCCTATGTATACCCCAAATGTTGTAAAAAATGAATTGCAAGGCTAATGACATCAAAGGCTGAAAATAAAATCTCATATTTGTGGGAAAATACTTGAGAACAGAAGTGGCAGCAAGCAGTGTATTTTGACGAACAATTAACTGCCTCATTTCTTCTATTTCAGTTGTGTCAGCCTCCTTTAGATTTAAATTTATTAGAATAAGTGACATTGATCAATTGTGCATGTTGAATTCTATTTTTTTCTCTCACTATAATGTGTGTTAAATGTTACAATTTGCAAAAATCATATTCAACTATATTTTACATTATTTAAGTAATGTAATTGTGATGTTAAGTTTTTCTGTTTAACTGTTATAATAGTTTTAAGTCATGATTTAATATTTGCAGAGCATAGCCAACTGTATTTTATATTATTTAAGTAACGTAATTATGTTCATTAAATTCTAGCTATCATTTTGTCCTTTAATAGTAATTACATATTGTAAATGTGAATATTTTTAACTCTCTTTTCACAACATGATAAAATGTTTTGTTTGCATATATCATGTCCAAATGTATTGTGTACTATTTGAGTAATGTAATAGCTTTAATTAGCTTTGTTCTTAAATAATTTTGTCAATGCTTACTAGCTATATATTGCAATTGTGAATACTTAATTTTGATTTTTTGACTTTAATTACAATGCTACTATAAGGGACATATTTTTCTTTTGTCAGTTTTTTGCATAGTAATTTTGATATTCCTTTAATCTGCTTAGATAATTATATGAGACTGTAATAGTTTCATAAGTTAATTCATTAGATAGTTCTGCCACGTTTTTATTGTAAAATAATGATAGTTAAAAATTATATGGCTCTCATGAAAGTAGAAATGCTTAGTCAGAAATATGGGATATATACCTGAGTGGTGGTGGGGTGTGTCGTACGGCAATTCATAGATGCCTATAGCCTCGTATGGCATTTCATAGATGCCTATAGCCGCTAGAGGGCAGAGTGCGCACTCAGATACCAGCCGCCACCAGAAAGGCATACAGAGCCCACGTTAGTTTTAGTCAGAAGTCAGATGTTGCCGAGGGCAGAAGTTACGTCCATAGTTAGCAACCTCCCCCTAAGGGGGCGGGAATAGTGAGTGACAAGAACTATAGGATTGGGAGCTTTGAGGCACAGTGTAGTTCAAGTTTTATCTAAATAAATTAATGTTAAGTGAACAATGCCTCTCAATCACCGACCTCGCTACCTATAATACATGGATAGTGTAAGAAAAGCACTATCTGTCAATGTGTCCTAGATTCAAGTCCCGGTCGAGGTAATATTGATTTATATATATATATATATATATATATATATATATATATATATATATATATATATATATATATATATATATATATATATATATATTATATATATATATATATATATATATATATATATATATATATATATATATATATATATATATATATATATATATATATATATATATATATATATATATATATATATATACCCACCTCTTGGAACACAGCGAGGATAAGTTCTCAAAAGGCACAGGTAATATAATGTAACTAGTCATTTTCCATAAGAAACAATGATAATAGGCTTAGATACGTTCCACAACCTTACATAAACACACTATGCCAAAGGATATGTGTCCTAGGTTCAAGTCCCAGTTAGGGTAAAAATGATTCATGTTTTCATATATAGTAATGTTCTTATTTGATTTTGATATATATATATATATATATATATATATATATATATATATATATATATATATATATATATATATATATATATATATATATATATATATATATATATATATATCAGTGTTGCCTCAATTATCGCGGTAGTTCGGTTCCGGGACCCGGCGCAAACCCGGAAATCCGTGGTGTAGAGATCAGCCTATATGTACATAGATATTTTAATGTATTTTTACGTTTACACTGTATAAACCCTCCCTGTACTGTTAAAAAAACACCCTTTACTTTATAAATAACAGCAAGCAACGTAATTTTTTTATGAAAGTGGGAAAACTTACCATGAATGAGGTGATGATGACTTGACATTAATAGGTTCCATATTTTACAATAATTTTTACGTTTACGTAAAATAGCGGCCGACATCCACAAACTTTTTTCCTTCTTTCAACATATCTAAGAGTTTCACTTTATCTACAATGGTTAACATTTTACTTTGCCGCTTAGGCTCACTACAAGAAGCCTTAGAAGATGAAGGATGCTTGGGAGGCATTGCAAAGGTTAAAATATGCGAGTAAAAAAATCACAAGCAAAACATATTAATAATAATAAGCACAACATGACTGGCGCACACGAGTGAGGCGAGACAATGGAAGATGGTGGAAGCCTTTGTCCGAAACGCTGATAGCGGTATCGTATTTTACATGTTGCAATACTGTTAGTATTTATGTTTTTTACTATTTTTTACTGTTATATTATTCTTAGGCTAAGAAATACGTGTTTTTTATCAATAAAATCATGAAACTACTGGAAATATAAATATATATGCTAGCTCACATAGCTTCGACCCCAAGACATTGTACGCTAACGAACACAAGCAAAACGTGAGTTAGACTGACCGAGTCTTTGTCCAAAACGCTGATAGCAGTATCGTATATTCCATGTTGCAATACTGTTAGTATTTATGTTTTTTACTATTTTTCACTGTTTTATTATTCTTAGGTTAATAAATACGTCTTTTTTATCAATAAAATCATGAAACTACTGGAAATATAAATATATATGCTAGCTCACGTAGCTGCGACCCCAATACATTTTACACTATCGAACACTATTTCGTATGATGCAATACTGTGAGTTATACTGTACGTACGTATATCATTCAGTTATTAGTACAATGTATATTAATTTAAAATTCATCTACTTATTTGATGATTGTACAAAATCTATTGTATTTATTCACTGTAATTTGGACCAAATATTCCTTTTGTAAAGATTATACAGTACTTTTCAAAAGAGGTGGTCAATTAACGTATCTATCTATCTGTCTATCTATCTACATTTATGTTTTTTACTATTTTTTACTGTTTTATTATTCGTAGGCTGGGAAACAATTTTTTTTTTATCAATTAGATAATGAAATATGTTTTTCAATAAAAAAAAAAAAATGAAAATGCTGAGAATTTTTTTTTATATTTTAATATTTTTGCATATACCCATGAAATAAAATAATAATTTATCCAAAAAAAAAAAAAAAACGAGATAGAGTGAGAAAGCGAACCAGGAAGCGCGAATAACTGGGGTAACACTATATATATATATATATATATAATATATATATAATATATATATATATATATAATATATATATATATATATATTGTTCCCTCGTTTATCGCGGGTGTTACGTTCCGGGACCACCCGCGATAGGTGAAAATCCGCGAAGTAGCAGCACCATATTTTACATTTATTTTTACCTTTATAAACCCTCCCTGCACTGTTAACAACTCACCCTTTACTTTATTAATAACAGCGCGCAAGCATAAAGTTATATGAGTGTTACAAGTAAGTTACCATAAATAACAACACGCAAGCGTGAAGCTATATGAGCGTGATAGGTAAGTTTACCATGAATAACCTATAGGTACTGTACAAAAATAATACCTATAATAATAACACATTATATTTATAATAATAATAATGATGATACAGTAACTTTACGAGACTAACATGTGAGAGCAGAGAGGGGTACAGTAATGATGACAATGAGGGTGATGATGACGTTTACATACTGCACAGCATATGACAGCGCGAAAGGTGCACACGTAACAAGTGAATGGGTGAGGCGAGACAACGGAAGATGCTGGAAGAATCAAGCTTCAATCAAAAAGCCAATCAGACCCCAGGATACAGAACACAATTCTGTGATTAGGCGTTTCCCACCCATCAGCCAATACCATCCCGTGTACTATTCCACGTAGGTGCGGCCCTTTGTGTTTTCCAAGACGCAGATATCTACACAGTACATACTGTACCGGTACCGTATTTTATATAGTGCAATACTGTGAGTTGCTGGAAATACTTTTTTTTATCAATAAAATAATTAAAATACTGGAATTTTTTATATTTCCATATATCGTGGATTCCCACGATATACCAGAAATTCTGCGATATGAACTACCTATGCTCGCCATAAAAACCCGCAATGCACTGAATCCGCGATATACCGAGGGATTACTCTTTATACATATAAGTGTTGTACAATACATACATATGCAGTACTGCATAATACTTAGGCTAAACACACTTAGCTAACACATAAAACAAAGCATACAGTAATAATGAATTATAATATGACAATAATAATGTAATAATACAAAACAGTACAGTAATACAAACATTAATACACGAGTAGAAAATGGGTAGGTTTTTGTTTGTATTTATGAATGTTTGTAACTCGGTTGTTTGTGCGTAGGGGGGCTTCTGTATATATACAGGGGGTCCTTAGTTAATGATGTCCTCAACTTACAATGTTTCGTGGGAACATGCATCTCCCATATATTACTTTGCTTCTTTTTAGATCATTTTTGGTCTGTATTATGTTTCCCAAGTGCAAAGCAGCTTCATCTGATGGCAGTACAGTGTTGCCTCACTTATCGCGGTAGTTCGGTTCCGGGATCCGGCGCGAACCAGGAAATCCGCGAAGTAGGAAGATTTTACTTGTAAATTTTAATTGTACACCCATATTTGAATACCCAATGTATGTTGGAAATAAAGTCTTATTATTATTATTATTATTATATGTACATAGATATTTTAATATATTTTTACGTTTAGACTGTATAAACCCTCCCTGCACTGTTAAAAAAAAACACCCTTTACATTATAAATAACAGCAAGCAACGTAAATATTTATGAAAGTGATAGATAAAATTACGGTGAATGAGGTGATAATGACGTGACATACATACTCGTTTACAATTATATTTTTGTTTACGTACTGTATAAACCTCCCTGCACTGTTAAAAAAACACCCTTAACACTATAGATAACAGCAAGCAACGTAAATTTTTATGAAAGTGATAGGAAAACTTACCGTGAATGTGATGATGACGTGACATACATACTCATTTACAATTATTTTTTTGTTTACGTACTGTATAAACCCTCCCTGCACTGTTAAAAAAACACCCTTTGCATTATAAATAACAGCAAGCAACGTAAATTTTTATGAAAGTGATAGATAAAATTACGGTGAATGAGGTGATAATGACGTGACATACATACTCATTTACAATTATTTTTTCGTTTAAGTACTGTATAAACCCTTCCTGCACTGTTAAAAAAAATACCCTTTACACTATAAATAAAAGCAAGCAACGTAAATTTTTATGAAAGTGATAGATAAAATTGCGGTGAATGAGGTGATAATGACGTGACATACATACTCATTTACAATTATTTTTTCGTTTACGTACTGTATAAACCCTCCCTGCACTGTTAAAGAAACACCCTTTACATTATAAATAAAAGCAAGCAACGTAAATTTTTATGAAAGTGATAGATAAAATTACAGTGAATGAGGTGATAATGACGTGACATACATACTCATTTACAATTATTTTTTCGTTTACGTACTGTATAAACCCTCCCTGCACTGTTAAAAAACACCCTTTACATTATAAATAACAGCAAGCAACGTAAATTTTTATGAAAGTGATAGATAAAATTACGATGAATGAGGTGATAATGACGTGACATACATACTCATTTACAATTATTTTTTCGTTTAAGTACTGTATAAACCCTCCCTGCACTGTTAAAAAAAACACCCTTTACATTATAAATAAAAGCAAGCAACGTAAATTTTTATGAAAGTGATAGATAAAATTGCGGTGAATGAGGTGATAATGACGTGACATACATACTCATTTACAATTATTTTTTCGTTTACGTACTGTATAAACCCTCCCTGCACTGTTAAAAAAACACCCTTTACATTATAAATAACAGCAAGCAACGTAAATTTTTATGAAAGTGATAGATAAAATTACGATGAATGAGGTGATGATGACGTGACACATACTCATTTACTATTATTTTTTCCTTTACGTACTGTATAAACCCTCCCTGCATTGTTAAAAAAAACACCCTTTACATTATAACAGCAAGCAACGTAAATTTTTATGAAAGTGATAGATAAAATTGCGGTGAATGAGGTGATTATGACGTGACATACATACTCATTTACAATTATTTTTTCGTTTACGTACTGTATAAACCCTCCCTGCACTGTTAAAAAATCACCCTTTACATTATAAATAACAGCAAGCAACGTAAATTTTTATGAAAGTGATAGATAAAATTAAGGTGAAAGAGGTGATAATGACGTGACATACATACTCATTTACAATTATTTTTTAGTTTACGTACTGTATAAACCCTCCCTGCACTGTTAAAAAAACACCCTTTACATTATAAATAACAGCAAGCAACGTAAATTTTTATGAAAGTGATAGATAAAATTACGGTGAATGAGGTGATAATGACGTGACATACATACTCATTTACAATTATTTTTCGTTTACGTACTGTATAAACCCTCCCTGCACTGTTAAAAAAAACACCCTTTACATTATAAATAACAGCAAGCAACGTAAATTTTTATGAAAGTGATAGATAAAATTACGGTGAATGAGGTGATAATGACGTGACATACACACTCATTTACAATTATTTTTTCGTTTACGTACTGTATAAACCCTCCCTGCACTGTTAAAAAAACACCCTTTACATTATAAATAACAGCAAGCAACGTAAATTTTTATGAAAGTGATAGATAAAATTACGATGAATGAGGTGATGATGACGTGATGACACACATACTCGTTTACAATTATTTTTTAGTTTACGTACTGTATAAACCCTCCCTGCACTGTTGAAAAAACACCCTTTACATTATAAATAACAGCAAGCAACGTAAATTTTTATGAAAGTGATAGATAAAATTACGATGAATGAGGTGCTAATGACGTGACATACATACTCATTTACAATTATTTTTTCGTTTAAGTACTGTATAAACCCTCCCTGCACTGTTAAAAAAAACACCCTTTACATTATAAATAACAGCAAGCAACGTAAATTTTTATGAAAGTGATAGATAAAATTGCGGTGAATGAGGTGATAATGACGTGACATACATACTCATTTACAATTATTTTTTCGTTTACGTACTGTATAAACCCTCCCTGCACTGTTAAAAAAACACCCTTTACATTATAAATAACAGCAAGCAACGTAAATTTTTATGAAAGTGATAGATAAAATTACGATGAATGAGGTGATGATGACGTGACACATACTCATTTACTATTATTTTTTCCTTTACGTACTGTATAAACCCTCCCTGCATTGTTAAAAAAACACCCTTTACATTATAAATAACAGCAAGCAACGTAAATTTTTATGAAAGTGATAGATAAAATTGCGGTGAATGAGGTGATTATGACGTGACATACATACTCATTTACAATTATTTTTTCGTTTACGTACTGTATAAACCCTCCCTGCACTGTTAAAAAAACACCCTTTACATTATAAATAACAGCAAGCAATGTAAATTTTTATGAAAGTGATAGATAAAATTACGGTGAATGAGGTGATAATGACGTGACATACATACTCATTTACAATTATTTTTTAGTTTACGTACTGTATAAACCCTCCCTGCACTGTTAAAAAAACACCCTTTATATTATAAATAACAGCAAGCAACGTAAATTTTTATGAAAGTGATAGATAAAATTACGGTGAATGAGGTGATAATGACGTGACATACATACTCATTTACAATTATTTTTCGTTTACGTACTGTATAAACCCTCCCTGCACTGTTAAAAAAACACCCTTTACATTATAAATAACAGCAAGCAACGTAAATTTTTATGAAAGTGATAGATAAAATTACGGTGAATGAGGTGATAATGACGTGACATACATACTCATTTACAATTATTTTTTCGTTTACGTACTGTATAAACCCTCCCTGCACTGTTAAAAAAACACCCTTTACATTATAAATAACAGCAAGCAACGTAAATTTTTATGAAAGTGATAGATAAAATTACGATGAATGAGGTGATGACGACGTGACACATACTCATTTACAATTATTTTTTTGTTTACGAACTGTATAAACCCTCCCTGCACTGTTAAAAAAACACCCTTTACATTATAAATAACAGCACGCAACGTAAGTTTCAATAAAAAAATTAAAATACTGAAAATTTTTTTTTCAATATTTTAATATTTTTGCGTATACCCATGAAATAAAATAATAATTTATCCAAAAAAAAAAAACGCGATAGAGAGAACGCGAACCAAGATGCGCGAATAACCGGGGTAACACTGTACTTAGAAAAAAAAGAAACCTATCAGCATGGAAGTGAAATTAGAGATAATTTATGGCTTAGATTATTTTGCTATGTTTTAGAGTATTATTTTTAACACTGGTTGGGGGGCCTAGGTTTGAATTTAGGTGTGTTCCAAATTACGTTGAAATCCGGGTTAAGTAAGCTGTCAGAGATAGAACCCTGAGGTTAAGTGGGGGCCCCTGTGTGTATATATATATATATATATATATATATATATATATATATATATATATATATATATATATATATATATATATATATATATATATATATATATATATATATATATATATATATATATATACACCTGTTCATCATGCAATGAACAGTTTGTGAGCGTGACAGACGAATACACATGTAGAACTGTTCTATACGTATACAGTATATCAAGTTTATGGCTTTATTTATTTATTTGTTTATGTATCTGGCTATTTGACGGAAATGGATAGAATTTCTTTACAAAATTACCAAACACATAGCTGTAAATAAGATTTTCATCCATAACAGTTTGCTGAGCATGGCGGAAGAATATGTAGTGTTATGGCAAAAAACACTCCTTAAATGTATGTTGGAATAAAGTATTCTTATCTAGTATTGAGTATGAATGTTCCGTCAACCTTCATATTTATTTCATTGTGTACACTGTAGTTTTTGCAAGTATTGTTTCAGAGTATCCAACATTATCATTTCATATGTATCAGTGTAATATATTTTTGTAGATGTAGCAAAAATATTTATAATTGATTTCTAAATAGCAATTTTATTTATTCATTGAACAATTATAATGTGAATTGTAGATATGATTTTACGTGAGTACAAAACATTACAACCATATTTAAAAATGTCTATGATAGAGTAGTAGAATTTATTTTTAGGGCAGGCTCTTGTAACCAATAATATGGTTTTCATTACAATTCCTGTGTTTCAATAACCTCTTAAGCTCTAGTAAATATAGCCCCTCTACAAATACGTTGTCAAGCAGCATTACTGTATACATATATATCAAGTTAATGGTTTTATATATTTATTTGCTTATGTATTTGGTTATATGAAGAAATTAGATTTAATCTATTTACAAAATAACAAAATACATAGCCGTAAATACGATCTTCAAGCAAAAAAGATTGTTGAGCATGGAGAAAGAATACGTAGTCATAGGGTATTAGGCTGAGAAGAAGAAGCAATGCCCAGTTCACGCTTGTACGCCATATTGTTTCTCGTGCTCATTCACTGTGATTACAGAGTTTCAACTTGACTGAAATGGAGGTTATTAGTGCATTGGCTGGATGACCAGCTTTGATGGCACATCCCAGTGAGCCTCCTGTTGACTCAGGAGAGAGCAAAAAGATTGTCTATTGCCGTGAAAATGGAAGAGGAAGAAGAAGCGTCGCTCGCTTCCCACTCATATGCCATATTATTGTTTTTCTGCTCATTCGCTGGGAATTAGCTGTTTGACTGGTGAAAATGGAAGGGTTTAGACTTCTGTGTGTATATATATATATATATATATATATATATATATATATATATATATATATATATATATATATATATATATATATATATATATATATATATATATATATATATATATATATATATATATATATATATATATATATATATATATATATATATATATATATTGGTACATATTTGATGTGCAATTTGTTAAATGTAGTTGTGTACCATATCAATTTGTAGAAGACCCTGATGAAGCGAAAATGGAGGTTTTAGACTTTTAAATACTGTACTGCATAGTATACAGAATCTGCATATATCTGTAAATATTTTGTATATAGTGTACAGTATAGACTCTGGTATATATTTGATATGTAACGCGATTAATGTAGATATTGTGTTGCAGAGATGGATGCGTATAGAGCCAAATTCTGAACTGTTGTGAGGCCTTCCCTTAAGTTGGATATGGGGGTGATAATGCAAGCCAACCACCACAGGAGTAAAGGTAAGCAATACTGTATAGCGACTTTTAACTATTTTTATGTCTTAGATTATGTTTCTATGTTTAAGATTATATATTTTAAAAAAAAATGAGGGGGACCTAGGTTCGTATTCAGGTGTGTTCCGACTTACGATGAAAATCGGGTTACATAACTTTTCAGGAACAGAACCCTGTCGTAAATCGAGGGCCCCCAGTATTGAAAGAGCTTATAGAGTTTCAAATTATTAAATATATTCAATAAAAGGTGCAAACTAGAGAAAGAAAAAAAATTATTATTAAATAAAATTTAAATAAATTTTTGGAGATATGAACAAATAAATTAAATGAGGCAAGAACTGGAGCAAAAAGTACAGAAAATAAAACAAGAAAATAAACAGAAGTACTAGAAGACAAGGCCAAAAAAATAAAACAAAAAGTTCAACTAAAAATATACACACACAAAAAAACCGAATCTGAATAAAAGATATAAAATAGAAAAACATTATTCTAATTAGTGAAACAAATATTCTGTCATCAAAGTGCCGTATTACCATATTTACTAGTACGTTCATACCTCTGCCCATGAACAGCATGGACATGGTATTTAACATTAGAAACCTGATAGAAGACTTTGGGGCACATAGGACATGGAAAGGCTTTCCCTTTGTGGATTTTCTCATGGCGCATGAGCGTCACCCGGGTTCTAAATCCCTTGCCACAATCCGTGCAAAAGAACCAAGGACGATCTTTGGCTTTCTTCTGTGCGGAGACTGCAGGAGGAATGGTTCCTAAGGCTGGAACATCAGTTAGGCATTCATTATCCCTTGGAAATGCCCCGTGCATTAAAGATTCCAGGTGAGAGAGAGGTGCTAATAAATTTGGATTGAAGGGAGCCCAAGAAGCACCCGGAACTGCAAAACCTTGTTCTGCTACTGTTACTACTTTTTCTCCCTCTCCTGTAGATGTTTCTCTTCTACTTCTGTCTCTTGAATCTCCTCTTTCAGTATTATTGTCACCTCTCTCTTCGATTTTATCAATTAACTCTTCTTTCACTTTAACCTCCGATGTTGAAGGTTTTGCAACTGATGGCGAAGACATTTGTTGTTGTTGTTGTTTTTCCCCTTCTTTAAAGACCACCCCAGGGTCCCCCCACCAGTACTCCTCCCTGCATTCCTGCTTCACCCTGCCTCCACCAAGATCTTCATCACTCTCACCAACACCTGCAGGAGAATAGACACAGGTGTCAACAGCTGAGCTTCCTCCTGATTTATTTATTTATTTTACTATTATTATTATTATTATTATTATCTGCATTTATGTATTGTTTTTATCTATTTCTTTATTCAATTCATTATCCGTTTCCTCTTTGTACAGGAGGTAGGGAGAGGGCTTCATTACCACCTTATCAGCACCAATTCTCAACAACAACAACAATAAACAACACGATAAGTATTACCATTATCAGCATCAAACTCAAAAGTATTATTTCCACCATCAAATTATAAATTAATATTCACCTTCAGTAAAAAAACAGAAAAATTTGTGTAAGATGTATATATATATATATATATATATATATATATATATATATATATATATATATATATATATATATATATATATATATATATATATATATATACTTCATATGTATGCATATATAGGGAGAGGGAGAAGTTCCTAAAGACACAGTTCCAGTACTGAGAATACACAACCAATGGCATACTCAATAAGCCTGCCTAGTTGTCAGAAGCTACCTACCACATGAAAACCAAATACAGTATATTCTCTCTTTATTATCCCGACATGCTTCTGGTGAAGAGAAGCTGTAAGTCTAATCAATTCGGGGGATAAAAGTTATGACATTCTGGGCAGCAGCCCAGTGCTTTGATCACACCTTTAAATTTCCAGGTCTTTGTATGATACCCCAGTTTAAAAAAAAAAATTGCATTAAATATTGTAAATTAAAGTTCATTTAAATTAAGTGTTGATGTTGTTATACCCATTTCTGATTTATGAAATGTCAAAACATGTCCGTTTTTCACAAGAAGTTAAGTTAGGTTAGGTTAACTAAAGCAACTATAGAGCAATCCAACCAATAAGGGCATAAAAGAAAACAGAATTCCATGCCAGTCCTACTAATGGAGTATGAAGCTGGAGTCAGGAAGGGGCATCCAGCAATAAAAGTAGAGCCAAAACCAACGAGGTTCTACGATGCTTGTGAGAAACAGCAACACTATATTAACAAAAGTAAAACTCTCCATAAAGAAGTTACGAGTTAGGTTAGGTTAATTTAAGAGTAAAAGCGTAACCCTTTCCTTATACAATATAGTATATGTTGAATATGAAAGCTTTAACCAAGTAAACGTTCACCAAAATATGATTGTTGTTTTCCACTGTATGTTTCACTATTAATCCCCATTCGAATGGAAGGTGGACATAAACATGTTGGACATAGGAAAGAATAAGGACTAAAGCTAACTTGATTTCAAGAGTATAATAATTCAGAATGTAAAAATAATAAGCTCAAGCACTTTTCCTACGCAGACCACACCACTTCTGCTACAAATAGTCCCAATTCAAATGAAGTTGGTCGCAAACATGATGAAGCTGAGTTATTAATGTTGGATGCCCTTCTTGATACCCTGCGTTGTTACTGAACCTACGTTAGTCGCTTCCCTACTCACTTTTTGTACCAGTGAGCTACCAAGGCCCTCATTTTAGTAAAAAAGAACACCTATACAAAACAAATATCACGTCAAATAAGTAAATCCCCCAAAATACCTTATTAAGACGAACCCCATCAAAATACCTTGCAAAGATGGATGACTAAAAAAATATACCTTGAAAAGAATAATCCATAATCATACTTCATAGTGTCATAAAATCCCAGATATACTTAATAAAAATTATTATCCTAATCAAAATACAGTATCTGGCAGAAATGAATATCATTATATACCTTGCAAATATGAATTACCCCATAAATACCTTGCAATGTTATAAAAAGCAAAAACAGAAAATGCCAAAGAGAAAATAACCCCATCTAATACCTTGCAAAAATAAATACCCCATAAATACGTAGCAACGTTATGAAAAGCAAATGAAAACACCAAAAAGCAAATAACCCCTAAAAATGAGAGAATGAATACCCCTTAAATACTTTAAAAAATATATAAAAAAAATACCTTATAAAGAAGAATAACTTCCTCAAAATATTGTGAAAATGAAATTCTTCATAAACTACCTTTAAAATTTAGAAATCCCTCATATAACACCTTACAGAAAAAATTAACTAGGTAAAACACTTGATCTACAGTAATCCCTCGCTATATTGCAATTCACCTTTTGCGAATTCAGTGCATAGCAGGTTTTTATGGCGAGCATATGTATTTTATATCGCAGGTTTTCAGGGTATATCACTGGAATTCACGATATGTGGAAATATTAACATTTCCAGTATTTTCATTATTTTGTTGATTAAAACAAGTATTTCTTAGCATAAGAATAATAAAACAGTAAAAAATAGTAAAAAACATAAATTTAAACATGTAACTCACAGTATTGCACCATATAAAATACGATACCGGTATCGGCGGCGGTTTGGAAAACGCAAAGGGTCGCACCTACGTGAGATAGTGAATATTAAATTTTCCAGTATTTTCATTATCTTATTGATAAAAAATATACTTCCTAGCCTAAGAATAATAAAACAGTAATATATAGTAAAAAAACATAAATTTTAACATGTAACTCACATATAAAATATGATACCATTATTGGCGTTTCAGAAAATGCAATGGGTCACACCTACGAGAGATAGTGCATATTAAAATGTCCAGTACAGTATTTTCATTATTTTATTGATAAAAAA
>JAXCGZ010007762.1:45000-100000 GCA_037179515.1 Halocaridina rubra
GGAGACTTATTAGGAAGCTGCAATCAATGGCTAGAATAGGTGGAAATGTCTTGGAATGGATAAAAACTTACTTAGAAGGAAGGGAACAGAGGGTTAGAGTAAGACACTCAGTGTCTGAATGGAGAAGAGTTAGTAGTGGAGTTCCACAGGGTTCAGTGTTAGGGCCACTTTTGTTCCTTGTATATGTAAATGACCTACCAGAGTCTGTAAATTCATTCATGAATATGTTTGCAGATGATGCAAAGATTGTGAAGAAAGTAAAAAACGAGAACAATGGTAGAGAACTTCAGGAGGATCTAAATAATCTGCATGAGTGGTCAGAAAAGTGGCAAATGAAATTCAATACCTCAAAATGTAAGGTAATGAGAATGGGTACAAGTGCAAGAAGGCCCAAGCTTGACTACTCGGTGGCTGGAGTACAACTTCAGGAGACAGAAAATGAGAGAGATCTAGGAGTAAACATATTGGCAGATTTGTCTCCAGAAATACATATAAATGGCGTAGTAAGGGCAGCATATGCATTCTTATCAAATGTAAGGGTAGCCTTCAGGCACATGGACAAGGAAATGTTCAGAAATATTTATGTAACCTATGTGAGGCCAAAACTCGAATATGCAGCCCCCTTTTGGAATCCGCACTTGAAAAAGCACATAGCTAAGCTTGAAAAAGTTCAAAGACATGCCACGAAACTGGTGCCAGAAATACGCAATCTCGGTTATGATGAGAGGCTGAGGGAATTAGACTTGCCATCACTCGAAGCTAGAAGAGTAAGGGGGGATATGGTGACAGTCTTTAAATTCCTTCATGGTTATGATAGAGTGGATAGGGATCGATATTTCGATATGGCTGGCTCTAGAACTAGAGGTCATAGTTTGAAGCTCCGGAAGAAAACTTGTTTGCAGGATGTAAGGAAATACTTTTTCAGTGTAAGAGTAGTTGATAATTGGAATTCGCTAAGCGAGGAGGTAGTTAATGCTACCTCAATCCATAGTTTTAAGGACAGGTATGATAAGTATCACTAAGTCTAAAAATGGAACCGATCAGGAGACGGGAAGATACGAGCTTTGGGCTCTTTCCCGTAAACACAATTAGGTAATCACAATTAGGTAATAACACGAACATAAGTTTCAAAATACAATAAAAAAAAAACAACTCCAAACAAAATAAAAAGGAACAAGAAGTAGAAGAGGAAGAAATCCCACAAAACGAAGTTGACGGCATGAAAGAAGACATGAGAGGGTATGTTGAAAAACTGCAGCCACACAAGAACAGTAATCTGAAACAGCAAAAATATATACTGCAAACACTGGAGGCATTTTTGTTGCTTGCAGAATGCGTGACTAGATTTCATGCATGACGCTCAATATTCCATCTACCCCTCCCTCCACTTCTTATCTAACTCCTCCCCTTCCTATCTACCTCCTTTCCTTCCCTATCTTATTCCCTCTCTCTTCCTATCTTTATCCCTTCCTTCCTATCTACATTAACTCCTTTCCTATCAACCCCTCCCCTTCCTATCTCCCTCCTTCTTAATTCCTATAGAGTATACCTTTTCTCTCCCTTCCTATCATATCCTATTTACCTCTACCCTGGCAATTACCACCATCCCCCCAATGTAAGCCCCCTTCCCTTCCTATTTACCTCCCTCTAGCTTACTTTTTACCCCTTCCCTCTTCCTATTTACGCCTTCAAACCTCATTAATTATATTTTCCAAACACACCCCTTTATCCAATTCTTCTTCTTCTTTCTCCTCATATCATTATTGCTGCTATTATTATTATTATTATTATTATTATTATTATTATTATTATCATTATTATTACTATTGCATCAATATGAGTAGTATTCCATTCGTCTAAATAATTATAATAATAAAAATGAAACAAATGTAACACAATTACGCATTATTAAATGTCTGCAAATTATCTCCCTTCCTTGTTGGGAATCGAACCTGCGAACTCTAGAACAACACAGCTTTGTCCACAATCTCTGCGGTCTAGTGAACTATGTAGTGTTCCTGACAGGGAAGGGAGATTATTTGATAATAATAATAATAATAATAATAATAATAATAATAATAATAATAATAATATCAAAATTTAATAATAAAATATTATAAAAGCACTATAATAAATAAAATATTATTTAATATAATTATCCTACTAGACACAAATTATAAGATATAACTTTTATATATCAAAACTATATAGAAAAAAAATATATATTTCCAAATTTATCTTAATATTCGACAATAAGTCTTCCTTCAGTTACGGTTCTTTTTCTATGCCTACAGCTACACTGAATATTCTTGGATATTCATTACACATCTTTTATTATCCCTTCACATCTGACAAGTCATTACACTCTCCATCTCTGTTTCTCTTTACTTTATGTATTCTTCGTGCCCAGACCTGATGAGAGCTGTTTTATTTTATAAATTTTTTGGCCCGTCCTGGTGTAAAAAAAAACAAACAAAACCACCCCTTTGTAATCATTTACACTTCGTATCATGAATTTGCCCCTACTGTCATATGACCTCTAGCCTCAGGAACAGACACTAACAACACGATATTAAAGAAAAATACTTTTTATATATCCTTAAATGCAGTCATACGGTAAACTTAGGGTACCCTCTCATTCTGAAGTACTTCTTTCGGGTCACTGTAAAGTTCATTTTCGAAAAGAAAAATATTCCTTTGACGTAATGTCACTTGGTATATCTTTGCCCCTCCCCCTTCAATCTGTCCTATATAGCTTTTGCGGGTTCAGCGTCCTTGTTAGAATCATTTTTAGAGACATTTCAATATCTCATTTTAATTTAGAATGAGCATGATGCCGAAAATACCCAAAACGAGAGCATACTGGGTTGACGGAAAAAAAAAAAAAACATGGATGGGAATGGCAGCAATCATTTCATTTTCTCAGAATAATATGAAGGCATAGTCGCAGGCGCAGTTGTCAATTGTTATTATGAATAACACTTACTTAGGAACTGCTACCAATTAACATATTGTATGCTTATTTTTAATATATATATATATATATATATATATATATATATATATATATATATATATATATATATATATATATATATATTAGATGTGTAACAACATATCAAAAATCAACATCAAAGAATTATTTTGAAATATTCATACTTTACTCTCCTCTCTCTACGCATATATATATATATATATATATATATATATATATATATATATATATATATATATATATATATATATATATATATATATATATATATATATATATATATATATATATATATATATATAATATATATATATATATATATATATATATATATATATATATATATATATATATATATACACGTTTATCTAGCATTGTTAAATTTAATATCGCAATAATATTTAACAAAGTACTGTATATGAAAGCCCTCTAGAATACCTTATATAACTTATATCCAATTTCTGATTATTTATTCTTATAATTATATTAATTAAACTATTATCACGATTAACACATATGTAAATATAAGACAAATATTTTCTTCTTTCAGCATAATTAAATACTATTAAAAAAAATTATCCTCTTCTGTAAATAAAAAGTATAAAATAAGAAATAATATACTGTAAAAAATTTAAAAAAATAATAATATCTCTATAAACATCTTCATAATATTAAAATAAAGTTTCATTAGTCACTTACATATCTAAATATTTATTAAGTGAAATTTTAAATTACTACTCAAAGAACTTATGAAACACATTTTAAAGTTTTTATGCATAAACATTCTCTCTACAATTACTATAATGAAGAAAGAAGGGCGGAAGTACTTAAAAAACTGGGCAATAATAATAATAATAATAATAATAATAATAATAATAATAATAATAAGTACATGACTGCTATATAGAAAATCCTCTTAATTTAAACTATAAAATTACTTCACTAACCAACAGTCATAATTTAATTAATCTCTTCCATATTTGGTTAATTCTAAACATTTTTGTATAATAAGTAAATCTTTCTGTATAAGTAACGACTTTGATAGGTGAATATAACAGATTTATATACATTTCTCTATATACTTATAAAAACCATTTGCTGCATCAATCACACATTTTTGAAATACTGTACATGTGCCACAACAGCTACTTAGGATAGTTTATTATTCGTGATAAAATAGTAAACAGCTTCATGTGTGTGCCAATAGAATTAATTATAAGGCTGTCTCAAGGTACGGTATATAAAAGTGTGTAGACAAGGTGACTTGTTCAGCAGTTGCATGCCAACGCTAGCAAGAGAAGATTCGTGTTGTATTTAATTTTTTTTTTCCATTGGCTTCACAAATTAATATTCGAATCGCTAATTGTTTTGTTTGTCACTGAATATTCTTATTTCTCTCAATGCAATGACTATATACCAATACTAATGTAAGACTGGTTTAGTTTAAATTTAAAATGACTGAAGAACATAGGCTTACCACAAGACTACCTTTTTTAAAACACATCAGCTAAATTTCAATTAAATATGCGTCTCGAAGAATAGCCGGAAAACTTAAACTGGGGCAATATTTTCACCATGATTTGAAAATTATGATAAAATATATTTAAAAAAAATAAAAACTAATAATAATAGTAATGATGATAATAATAATAATAACAATAATAATAATAAAGGTAATCCATTCCGGTTTTACGTCACGGACTCCCTTATCAACCAAGGGCTAGGACGGTTGCCTTCTTGCGAAGGACTTGTTTTGGCAGATGTAATCCTTACGCTGAGTGCATGCCTTTGCTAACCTCAGACCGTGACGGGGCGCGAACCCTCGACCTGACGACTCAGAGTCGGAGACGCTACCGACTGAGCCACGGCGACTACAATAATAATGACCTTTTTTAATTATTATATATATATATATATATATATATATATATATATATATATATATATATATATATATATATATACACACACAAAAGCTGAATTAAAATTTTTAGTTCGTAATTAGTCTTATAGGTGTCAAACTGAACTAGTTGGTATAACGTTCAGTTATTTGGGGGAAAGTTTTCAGTTTTAAAATAATAAAATAATAATAATAATGATAATAATAATAATAATAATAATAATAATAATAATGTGCAAATACACGTAGTCAAGGTGAAAAATATACTGTATGGAAAGTGATACTTAGTCTTCTTATAGCCCAAAACCCTCAGAATGCTTTATTATTATTATTAATATTAACATTATTATTATTATTATTATTATCCCTCCTTGCCTGTAAGTTGCTTAATTTTCTGAAGAAATAATAGTCGTAGTAGTAGTAACAATAATAGTATAATAATAATAATAATAATAATAATATTAAGAATTTTATGTAGCCTACTTTCAAATGCCCAACGGTGACCCTCAGATTAAGAATCATTCCTTTACTTTTAATATTATAATTATTATTACGAGAAAATTTATATATTGGCACTTGGTGATTAAGGTGGCTTGCATTTATTATTGGATAATCGTGGAATGGTGATTATATATATATATATATATATATATATATATATATATATATATATATATATATATATATATATATATATATATATATATATATATATTCTCTCGAAAACTTAGTTACCAACTGATTCTTAAGTATTTTTCAATAGTCTTCTTTTGATCAATTTTTCAAAGCATTTCAAGCATCCATTGACTATTTTCCGTCCTATTTTTATGTTTTATTCTTTTTAATATTCATATATTTTTCACTGTCTAATTATTGTACAGACGTGTTCAAAACACTAAATAGTACATTTATTTTCAGTTCGGGAGACACAGTCGATGCAAACGCAGGTAATTTTTGAATTTTATTTTCTATATTAACAAATTTGAGTTTCCTAATGGCATACGAGGAATTTGTGATGTACGATAAAATAAATATATTTGTCACGCAGTACAAGAAAGGAGCTTGATAAGTAATTACCGAACATGAGTGCGTACATGCGTGTGTGTGAGCAGTACATTCGCAAAGTAAGACTGCGTGTATGCGTACGTAAGTATGTGTCTTCTACGCGTCTGAGTGTCTGCATGACCGTGGGTTATATGACTATCACAGCAAGTCGGGTGAGGAAGAACTCCTCAGGGTGAGGATCTGGAGTCTACTGGTACCTCCTGGGGAAGAGAGTCCCGATTCCTATTACTATGGGACTGCATGCCTCCTCCTCGTTCCCCTACAGAAGTTGCTGCAGAAGCAGCTCTGGTCCAAGGAGGTTCAGGAGGTACCACCATGGGTTCTTGAGAGCTCGCCGCGGCTACAGCAGCGGCTGAAGCCAAAGCTGACAGGCTGAGGGAGTTGTGGTGATGCGAAGAAGCGTAGTGATGATGATGATGATGGCGAGGTGGTCCTCCGTCTCTCCAACGGGCAGGACAACCGTATTTATTTTTGTTAAGATGTCTCGTGAGATCCCATCTTCTGGAAAAGAGTTTCCCACAGCCGGGACAGGAATGCGTGCCCCTATGGACGTGTTGGTGTTGATAATAAGAACGCGGATGCCGGAATACCTTCTCACAATCGGGGCAAGGGTATAACCTGCTTCCTCCGCCACTATCATGATGAGGACTCAGTAAGGACACGCAGTCGCTTCTGGTGCTACGGCTAGCACTCGCCTCGATCTTTTCGGTAGGAAGGGGGTCTATCAGGATCACAGGTGCTGCTGTTTCCTCCACTACTGCGGCTGCTGCTGCAAATGCGCTAAGGACACCACCACCTGCGACACCCTCTTCTGCATCGGCCATGGTCGCCTTACCCACCACCAGCGCACTAGCTGCCGGAAACACCATTCATCAGTTTCCACTTTTTTTTCTTTTTTTATATTGCAAATATATTTTTTTTAATATGTACTATGTCTTGCATTTTTAAATATGTACTAGTCTTGAATACAGTATATAAACGTGTACTACTGTTTTTCAAATTGTACTATCCTTGAGGCTTTTGAATATAGAGAAGACTATTCTTGTATTTATAAACGAGCAATAATTAGTAAAATATATACTTTTCTTGCTTTTAACATGTTATTTTTTTTCATATAAACTATTAGCTTGAATTACAAACATTTACAATTCTCATTTTTCATTATCATTAGAAATTACTCTATTACAACATTATTATTATTATTATTATTATTATTATTATTATTATTATTATTATATACATCTATGTGGCTAAGTGCATTAAAACTGTGGCTTTCTATTCTAGAGGGTCTAAGTTCGAATCCCAATAAGGAATGCAGATTATTATTATTATTATTATTATTATTATTATTATTATTATGATCATTATTATAATGTCAATTTTTTTCTGTATGAAAATTTTGGACATTTATAAGCTCTCTCTCTCTCTCTCTCTCTCTCTCTCTCTCTCTCTCTCCGTGATCAGAAATTTGACTATCTATCTATCTATCTATCTATCTATCTATCTATCTATATATATATATATATATATATATATATATATATATATATATATATATATATATATATATATATATAAAATCTGTACTCTACCCATTCCCTTGAGCTTCATTTCGAATAAAAACAATTACAAATATTAATATAATAATATTGACGAAATTATTAATCAAAGGAATTATTAAATAATATAAATTTGAGTAAATATATATCAAATAACATATATAAATAAACAAAATGATACGTCAATTAAAAAATAAATAAATAATTATAATATATATATATATATATATATATATATATATATATATATAGTATATATATGTATATATATATATATATATATATATATATATATATATATATATATATATATATATATATATATATATATATATATATATATATATATATATATATATAAATATAAAATCTGTACTCTACCCATTCCCTTGAGCTTCATTTCGAATAAAAACATAATTACAAATATTAATATAATAATATTGACGAAATTATTAATCAAAGGAATTATTAAATAATATAAATTTGTGTAAATATATATTAAATAACATATAAATAATCAAAATGATACGTCAATTAAAAAATAAATAATTATATATATATATATATATATATATATATATATATATATATATATATATATATATACACCCAGTATACTATTTTACCTTTGAGCCCTTCTCCATTCTAATTTTGTACTAAGTGACCCTGTTGAGTCAACACGGTTTATTATGCAAAATTCAGATTATTTGTTTTTTTTCGAAATAGACCACGAGACTGTATATATATATATATATATATATATATATATATATATATATATATATATATATATATATATATATATATATATATATATATAGTAATCATAAGTCCTAGGTTCGAGTCCCGGTCGGGGTAAAAAAAATGATTCATATATATATATATATATATATATATATATATATATATATATATATATATATATATATATATATATATATATATATATATATATGACATAATATACTCCTAAAACATATGCCAAAACTTAAAAGAAATTCATAAACTGCACATATAAATAATGGAAATACAAACAATAAACAACAGATTACCTTGCGAAAAAAAAAATATATGAAACAAGACTGTTACTATTATAACGTAACGAAAGTAATTATATATATATATATATATATATATATATATATATATATATATATATATATATATATATATATATATATATATATATATATAAAATATATATATATATATATATATATATATATATATATATATATATATAAAAAATATATACTATTATTTACAATCAGGTAGTAAAGCAATATTTGTATGTATCTAGTGTGCCGGTCACATTCACTCTGATTTTATATATATATATATATATATATATATATATATATATATATATATATATATATATATATATATATATATATATATATATATATATATCGTGTATTTGTATTGCCTCCCTCTTATTCTGATCTCTCCTTGGACGCGGCAGAACTTGTCAAAATTAAAATGACTGTTTCATATCACGCTTAGACCGCGTGACTGAGAGCTCTCATGCGCTGTAAAGTGTGTGTGTGTGTGTGTGATTACCTAATTGTGACTACCTAATTGTGTTTACGGGAAAGAGCCCAAAGCTCGTATCTTCCCGTCTCCTCATCGGTTCCATTTTATACTTAGTGATACTTATCATACCTGTCCTTAAAACTATGGATTGAGATAGCATTAACTACCTCCTCGCTTAGCGAATTCCAATTATCAACTACTCTTACACTGAAAAAGTATTTCCTCACATCATGCAAAGAAGTTTTCTTACGAAGCTTCAAACTATGACCTCTAGTTCTAGAGCCAGCCATATCAAAATATCGATCCCTATCCACTCTATCATAACCATGAAGGAATTTAAAGACTGTCACCATATCTCCCCTCACTCTTCTAGCTTCGAGTGATGGTAAGTCTAATTCCCTCAGCCTCTCATCATAACTGAGATTGCGTATTTCTGGCACCAGTTTCGTGGCATGTCTTAGAGAGAGAGAGAGAGAGAGAGAGAGAGAGAGAGAGAGAGAGAGAGAGAGAGAGAGAGAGAATCATTAGCCAAGGTGGTTTAAACTTAAAAACGTCTATAGAGTAATATAATATTAAATGCCTCTCTCTGTCACCCAAAGCTTTAAATAAAAAAAAATAGTCTTTCCCATAACAGGAACACTTCTTGGTTATTTTTATTTAATTCACTTCCTGTATCTTTATTAAAATTGGAAATGTCTTCGTAATTCACTTTCAGTAAATCCTATCGATAACAATGCTCCTAACATTAATTTTTCCATATTTCGTTTCTAGCTTTCCCCACGATATGCAGACAATTTTTTTCTTCTCATGCCCCCCTAAAATCCATGCTCTCTCTCTCTCTCTCTCTCATGCCCCCCTAAAATCCATGCTCTCTCTTTCTCTCTCTCTGCAGGTCCTTCATGGGGAACACGCTAGGGGCAGAGAGGAAGAGTGGAAGGGCAAACATCACGCAAACAGGCTAGAGTCATGCCACGATTCAACACCACCAAACCAACCCCACTCTCCACCATCAATACCAACGTATACTTCTCCCCCAGGCAGCAACACATACCCCTCCAACGGCGCCGGTGGCTCTCTCTCTCTCTCTCTCTATTATATATATATATATATATATATATATATATATATATATATATATATATATATATATATATATATATATATATATATATATATATGGTCGCCGTGGCTCAATCGGTAGCGTCCGCGACTCTGAGGCGTCAGGTCGAGGGTTCGCGCCCCGTCACGGTCTGAGGTTAGCAAGAGCATGCACTCAGGGTAAGGATTACATCTGCCAAAACAAGTCCTACGCAAGAGGGCAACCGTCCTAGCCCTTGGAAGAAAAGGGAGTCCGTGACGTAAAACCGGAACATATATATATATATATATATATATATATATATATATATATATATATATATATATATATATATAAATATATATATTTATATATATATATATATATATATATATATATATATATATATATATATATATATATATATATATATATATATATATATAATAAAAACAATCGTCAGCTCGAAATTTTGTCGTTGGCTAGATGACATACAAAGAAGACTCAAATAATTTCCAACTAATCCTACGGAAGAGGTTTTTCTATTAAAAGGGACGATGATTAAATTTCCTTCTTACAAAAACGACATCATCTTGCGATATCTAACATGCAATAAAATATATTTTTAAATACAATATTGGAACGGTCGCATGATGCTGGTATTACATTTATAATTTTACATAATAAGGGTGCCTGTATTTAATGGGAACACTAGCTTATTTTTCTATAACAAAGTATATGAAAAACTCAAAATTCCCAATGAACCTGACCGTTATATAAGAGGCCAAGAAGTCTAGAAAAAAAAAAATTAAATGTGTATACCATGGATGACATATGCCTGCGAAATAAATTTATCCCATTCAGTTTAAAACTCAAAATAGTTCTTAAATGTAAACTCGCATAATACGATGACATCTTGTGGATTGTCTTTAACACATACGCAATAATGGCCTAAGTAGATTTTCATACTTTGTTACTGTCTTGCCAATCCTTTCAGGGCAATTTTTCATGTCCACTCAGGAACAATTGAGAGTGATATTTCCATGTTAGACATTTTAATATTTAAAGTTATGGCTACAATGCCCCCCACCAACTCAACTTTTACTTCATTATATTATTGTCATCCAGACTAATTACCTTTTTCCCTCATGAATCTATTCTATCAACTATTTCATAGCACCAGCTGCCCGTTACGATACTACAGCTGAAGTGTCTTTTGGACTTAAATAGGCCTGTCAAGGACTGTTCAATGTTAAGTCTTACTTCTGTAACTAAAGCTTTACCCCCTCTCATTCGTTCTGGTCGGTCTATAGCTTCCTCTTCCACTGACAAAGCCACTCTCTTTTGCCAGCTCTACCGTAAACGATTCTAGCGCACCTGTCATACATTCTTTACCCCTCTCTAACCCAATGCACTCTCTTATCCCTTCTTCACGCAAATTTCATAAGGTTCTTCGCTCACTAAAGACAAACAAAGCATCTGGTCCCGATAGTATCCCTGCAAGGTTCCTTAAGGACTTTGCAGATGAATTGGCTTCTGTGCTTTGCTGTCTTTTTTGCCTCATTCTGTCAACCAGTATCTATTCCTCATCTCAGAAGCATGCTCTAGTGCAACCTGTTCCTAAAAAGGGTGATTGCTCTATTCCTTCAAACTACCG
This sequence comes from Halocaridina rubra, assembly GCA_037179515.1. NCBI lineage: Eukaryota > Metazoa > Arthropoda > Malacostraca > Decapoda > Atyidae > Halocaridina > Halocaridina rubra. The sequence goes on from JAXCGZ010007762.1 coordinate 56,791, forward strand.
ACCTATTGCCCTAACCTCATCTTTCACTAAAGTTTTTGAAACTTTGTTCAATTTTCACTTTTTGAACGTCTTGAATCTAACTCGCTTATATCCAACCGCTAGTACGGATTCTGCAAGCAAGATCAACTAGTGACTTCCTGACCTATCTTACTCATGTATGATCATCATCTCTGAGGAACTATGGGGAATCCTTCATAATTGCCCTTGATATCTCTAAGGCATTTGACAGTCTGGCACAAGGCTCTGTTGGCCAAACTCCCTGTTTATGGCTTTACCTCCTTCTCTCTGTTCTCTGATTTCCAGTTTTCTTTCTGAACGTTTTATATCTGTGGTTGTTGATGGTGAAACATATAGCCCTATCCCAATTACCAGTGGTATTCCATAGGGCATTGTTCTTTCACCTACCCTGTTCCTTCTCTTCATCAAAGATCTTCTTCAGACCCATCCTCCTCTAATCTTCACGCCTTTGCCGATGATTCTACCATTCATTCTTCCTCTGCCATTTCTTCGCAGCTCTTTCTTTTACTCTCAACTCCTATTTGCAAAGGGTATCTGAACGGGATACCCAAAGTTTACTTAAATTTAATGCCTCCAAGACACAGTTTTTGGCTATATCTTTATCATCATCTCCTCCTGATAGCTCTATTGTCTTCGAAACTAAGGAAGTTTATCCTCTTAATTCTATTAATATATTAGGAATCCAGATAGCCTCCAACTTGTCTTGGAGGAATCACATAATCCAAATTTCTAAATCTGCATACAAAAAATTAGGGGTTTTATTTTGTTTTCTTCATTATTTTTCATCTTTACAGTTACTTATAATCTATAAAGGTCTCATTTGTCCCGGCTTAGAATACTGCTTGCAAATCTGGGGTGCTTCTTCTCATAATTATCTCCTTGAGAAGGTTGAATCTAAGGCAGTCAGACTCATTAATGACCCTTCTCTTATTTTTAATCAGGATTCTCTTTCTCTTCGTCATAAGGTATCATCCCTATCTCTTTTCTATTGTTACTTCTTCCATCCCTGCTCTGATGAGTTGGGGAGTGGCTTCCCGCTCCCACTGCCAAGGCCACATAACACTCGCCAAGTGGCCTCATCTCACAGGTACTGTGTGGAGATTTTTAGCTCGCGGATTTGTCGGTGCAGCGAAACTTTCTTCCCATCTACCTCTAGACTCTGGAGCTCTCTTCCCTCTTTTGTCTTTTCTAATTCTTACAACCTATCTTCCTTCAAAAAACGGATCTATTGTCATCTCAGGGCATAATCCTGCAATATCTCTAGATCCTCAGTATTTCGACTATTCTCTCAGCATGTCCTTTTCCTATTATGTATCATTACTTTATCTCTTGTCCTTAACCTTTTACTTTTTCTTCATGTCCGGGCCTTTATTGCTCATGGCAATATTCTTACCTGTCCCGGTGTCACACTCATAAAAAAAAAAGTTACGGTTCTTTTTATGTGACTACATCAACACTAAATATTCTTGGATATTCATTACACATCTCTTACTATCCCTTCAAATCTAATAAATCACAACACTCCCAATCTGTTTCTCTTTACTTTATGTTTTCTTTGTGCCCAGGCCTGATGAGGGCAATATTTTATTTCTTTTTGGCCTGTCCTGACATCACAATCATAAAAAAAAAAAAAAAAAAAAAAACTGGCCACTACCAATTATTCTCCACAACAAATTTATTCCCCACCTCAATACATAAAAATTTCATTTTTGGCATTAATTCCTACAGATATATTAACAACCAAAATAACACTACACATTATTTTATTGCACTGATTGCTTTCCCACCTACTCTTATAAAACATGCCTGCAGAAGCAGCTAAGTGGCCGAGCACACGAGTCAGGTAGTGCCAAGCCTGATTAATACAGGTTCAATCCTGCCATGAGGCACTAGGAAGGACATCCAGCCTTGTTTGACCAGCTCCACTTGTGTTCACCCCTACTAGAATGGAGACGAACTGACCTATGAAAAATGGTATATGACATGACTGATCTCTTATTTATCCTATAATATGCCTTTTTAAAACCCGTACTTTCCTTTCACTACTATGTTTCTACACCTATCTAATTAGGGTAAAATGATCGACATAAACTTCATCTTATCAACCAACTCAACTGTCTATGAGTAAAATGGTCGACATAAACATCACCTTGTTAAACTACTCAACTGTCTATGTGTAATTTTCCAATATCAGTACCTCTACAAAGGATATATAAAGGTGTGATTGTGCTGGCAGCGTTGTATGGAACAGAGACTTGGAATGCAAGAGACGATGAAAAGAACAAGTTGAATGTAATGGAGATTAGGTGTTTGAAAAGTATGATTGGTGTAGCAAGAATAGATAAGAGTAAGAAATGAGGTCAGGCAGTGAATGGGGTGTTGGATAGGTTAGATCAAAGTATTGAGCTGGATTTGACACATGGAAAGGATGAGTGATGAACTAAAGTGAAGAGTGTGGAGGGCATTATTGGTTGGAGTAAGGCCAAGAGAAAGACCTAGAATGAGATAGAAGGATGGCGAGAAAAGGACACTGGATACAAGTGGTATGTCAATGGAGCAGGGAAGAGAGCTTGCAAGAGATAGTAAAGAGTGGATGAAGATTGTGCATAGGTGATGTGGGCCAAAGGGATTTCCCACACTTGATGTCTCAGTAATCTGTGATGGGTGGGTGTGAGGGGAATTGCCATGTGAAGAAGTGGTGGAGGTAAACCAGCTGTTGGGCTCATTGTTGAATATCTTTGCCTCTTTACCTTGTGGGTAACCTAAGCAGGATGGTAGAAAGGGAAATGTGGCTACTCTTCACCACAAGGAGCTATGAGGAGTAAGGAGGTATGAGTGGATTGTGATGAATGCGCTTCTTATTTCAGCCATCTCCCTTACAAGGGGGAATGGGGCCTTGTATATAATAGTAATGAGGTACACCTAGTTCTTGGAAAAACACGAAGATAGATTCTCAGAAGTGACGGGTAATGTGAAAATCACGTATTGTAAAGAGTAATTTTCCATAAGAAACAATGATAATGGGCATAGATACGTTTCACAACCGTACATAGACACACTATACCAAAGATATAAGATAAATAAAACATATTTTATAAGTACACAACAAAGCAAAAGGACCTGTAGTTATTTATATTAATATGCAAATAGTGTACAGTATAAAAGATATACAGATTTATTGAATAGTAAACAAATTAATGCACTCTATTATGAGGTGGGCAACAGGCATGCAGAAGAACGAACCTCTATTTGCAAAAGTTTATGCTTTAGCACGCTTTTTCCCTGATAATATTATATCACAAGTTTGTTTGCTGCTTGTTCTTAATGCTTTTTTTCCATTCTCTCCAAAATATCCATTCGCATTAAGCGGTAGAAGAGGAGGATGCGGGAAAACGAATCTCTATCTGAAAACGTTTTTGCACCTCCGTATCAGCTGATGCACTCTTGCACACTATTTTCCTGACGATATTATATCGCAAGTTAGTTTGCTGTTTGTTCTTCATGCTTTTTTTCCATTCTCTCCAAACCAATTAAGCGGTAGAAGAGGAGGAGGATGAGGGAGAACGAATCTCTATCTGCAAACATATTGCCGCCTCCGTATCAGCTGATGCACACTCGCACGCAATTTCCCTGACGATATTATATCGCAAGTTTGCTTGCTGATTGTTCTTAATGCTCATCCACGTACTGTACTTAGCATTTTTTTTCCATTCTCTCCATAATATCCGATCGCATTAAGCTGTAGAAGAGGAGGAGGATGCGGGAGAACGTACCTCTATCTGCAAACGTTTTGCCACCTCCGTATCTGCTGATGCACTCTCGCACGCTATTTCCCTGACAATATTATATTGCAAGTTTGTTTGCTGTTTGTTCTTAATGCTTTTTATCCATTCTCTTCATAATATCCCATGGCATTAAGCGGTAGAAGAGGAGGAGGCTGCAGGAGAACAAACCTCTATCTGCAAACGTTTTGCCGCCTCCGTATCAGCTGATGTGCTCTCGCACACTTTTTTCCTGACAATATACAAACCTTAACACAAACACAGTTAGAACAAGCGATATATCCACGCAGTATGCTGGGTAAAGAAACACTGAAGCACATGGTAGCATGGAGGAAAAGTGCCTCCGAAGCGGTCGGTTATTTACTCAAATAAAAAAAAAAATCAAATTTTTTTGAATAGGCGTTATTCGTGTATTTCGTATTTTTTTTACTATTATGTTTTAGGGGCGTTATTCCAATTTTGTGGATTATAAATACCAGTAAAAAGCGAACTAGGTGTATTTTTTCTCCCTATTAACACTTCCAGCAAAAGAAGAGATATCCAGCCTTAATTCCCCAGATTCAGTAATTTAAATGGGGATTAATAGTGATACAAAACAGAAAATACAATCAACATATCCTAAACATTTTGTCTGACCTGTTTATCGTACATGATAATTGCATCCTTGTATCACCTTCTTTCTTAACCCATTGGTACCTCTCTTGCAGCAATATATTCATTAATTATCCTTAAATAACCAATCCATCACAATCACTACCCATTTTTTTCAGAAACTTTGTTGCAATATCTTCTACAGCAAATGCCTTTCCAACCTTAGCGTATCTTTAAAGTTCCTATCAACTTTTCTCTAACGCTAATATCTCAATATTAAGAAAATGGATTTTGCTTTTACCAAAGTTTCAATGAAAGGAAAATATAGCAAATGATAAGGGCTAAAGGAACAGGATATAAAAGACAGGAAAAGGTGGAAATGGCTAGCAAGAAACAGTGACCTCATATAGAAATATGTTAACGCTAATAAGAGATGAAGAAGACTTCTCTGACCAAAACATGTCACTTCCACAAAATAGCTCTCCTCATTATTAAAAGGTTTTCAAATCATTCATCCAAACTTCAGTTCATTCTACTTTCACCATTTCATCAAGTTCCCCTTCCTTCACTACATTTCCTTTAACTACTTTCAATGTTTCGTGCTTACGATGCATCTCCCATAAATCATTAAGAAATCCTTTCTTCGACCTACGTGATTTGCGTCATAAATGCAAACTTTGCGAGTGGAACAGTTTGTGCAGTGTGGAAGAAGAATACATCATCATGTGGCATAGATGTGTACATTTATATCAAGTTAAAATGTTTTTTTTACATTTTTGTTTGTGTATTTGGTTATGTAAAGTACCTAGTTTAAATTTATTTACAAAATTACCAAATACATAGTTGTATAAGTAAATACAAACTTCATATGGAACAGTTTGTTGAGCGTGGCAAAAGAATACTTTATCATGCAGCATTGTTGTGTACATATATATGAAATTAAAGTTTTTATTTACTTGTTTATGTATTTGGTTATGTGAAAGACCTAGTTTGAATATATTTGCAAACCACACGCGGAACAGTATGTTGAGTGTGGCGGAAGAATATGTCATCATGCGGCACTAGAATGAGGAAGGTGTATCACTCAGTTCACGCTGGTACGTTATTTTGTCATAGTGCTTATTTGCTCTTTGGTTTGTTTTGCTTGTTCTTTTGATACTTTTTGGCCTGTATAATGTCTCTCAAGCGTAACATAGATCCTACTGATGGCAATGCTTCATAGAAAAGGAAGCCATCACCATGGAAGGTAAATTAGATATAATGAAAAGATCGGAAGAGGAAGAAACTGCTACCAATATTGGCCAATTACTGGTGTTAAGTCGTTCGACTGTGGCAACGATTATTAAGGATAAAAATCAAATCCTTGAACATGTGACGGTTCTGCTCCTATGAAGTCCACTGTGATTACTAAACAGTGTAGTGGCCTAATGATTGAAATGGAAAGGTTATTAATGCTTTGGTGGGATGACCAGCATCAACGGGGTATCCCAGCGAGCCTTATGTTGACTCAGGAGAAAGTTAATAAGACTGTTTAAGGTCGTGTAAATGGAAAAGAGGGAGGGGAGTGAAAGTGAAGTCTGTAACTAGTAGGGGTTGGTTTATGTGGTTAAAGGCTCATGCTAATATGCGTAGCCTTAAGGTGCAAGGTGAAGCTGCGAGTGGTGATGAGAAAGCAGCTAGTGATTTACAAGTGCATTGGCTGAGATAATTAGGGAGGGGGGTGTTACTGTGCTGAACAAGTTTTCAATGTGGAAGAGTCAGGCTTGTTCTGGAAATATATGCCTAGTCGTACATACATCGCCATGGAGAAGACAGCACAAGGCCATAAAACCAACAAGGAGAGACTGACTTTGCTTTTGAGGCTAATGATGCTAGCAACTTCAAGCAACCCTTGCTGGTGTACTTGGCAGAAAATACAAGGGCATTTGGAAGAGTCAACTGCCTGTCATCTGGAAGTTAATCAAAAGGCTTGGGTAACACTTCAGATTTCGAGGACTGGTTCAACGCAACCATTTTGTGCCAGAAGTGGAGCTGTACTGTGCTTTCAAGGGTCGGCCCTTTCAGGTGTTGCTAGTACCACACAATCCCCCTGGTCATCCTACCCATCTGGATGACTTTCATCCTAATGTCAAAGTGATTTACCTTCCACTTAATACCACTGCCCTGTTACAGCCAATAGATCAGAGTGTCATTGCCTCTTTCAAAGCCTACTACCTCTGAGGGACAATCACTATGGCTCTCAGAGCAACTAACAAGGACAAGGACTTGACTCTCAAGGAATTTTGGAAGTCTTACAACATTATTCAAGTGGTAGCTAAGCAGATGAACTAGAATGGCATATGGAAGAAAGTGAGTTCCCAGTTTGTGAACGATTTCATGGCTTTGAGGAGACAGTTGAGGCAGTGACCAAAAATGATGTTGCCCTGAGTCTGGAGATTATTTTGTAGGTGGGACCTTATGATGTTACAGAGTTGCTGGAATCACATGAAGAGGAGTTATCTGCTCATGACCTCATTCAACTGGAGAAGCAGATGATTGAGGAGGAGGAAGATATGCCAACCCCAGAGCACAAGATATTTAAAAGCAAGAGCTTGGAAGGTTTTACCCTAATAGAGGAAAGGATGGCAAAGCTTGAGGATGGGGACCCAAACACTGCCAAGTATTCTAAGGTGGTCAGAGGAGTCATGGATTGCCTGTGGTGTTACAAGGAAATCTAGGAGGAGAAGAGGGCATCCTTCCAGACTTGCCTGGAATGGTTCTTCAAGAATGTAGACAACCCAGACAAATCCTGTACCCTATACCTCAACTGCCTCTCCAGACTAACCTAGCAGATTCTAAGGTATGCACAATATAGAGACTTTATATTAATATGTTTTCAAGAATAATGTACGTAGTAGCTAGCAAGCTTACAGCACAAGTAGCTGGAGAAGATACTGGCAAGCAATACAACCTCAATCAGATTATAATATAGGTTAAACTCTAATGAATGCATTAGGGACTGAACAACACTCCATGAGGTCTACCATCAACCCTTTTCTCAGTTACATAATATAGTAGCCAAAAAATCAGGAAAATAAGTACTTTCGTCCAAGATGCAATATATCAAGAAATTCAAGAGCATCCAAGATCTGGTCTCAGTAAGAAGAGAAGTGATACACAACTTAAGAGGAGCAACAATTTCTTATTTGAGAATCAATGGTTATATTTCAGAATAAGTACATTAGTGTCACCTCTTCCCCAAAACAACAAAATATCTAATTTTTACCTATTTGGCATATATCAGCAAGAATAAAATATCTCATCAAAAAGTTATTATATAAAATTACTGAACAAGTATTCTCTTCCATTTTGGCTTTCTCTGAGCCTTCATATGGCAGAGACAAGTAAGGTCGTGTTGATCATAACTCCACAAACCTGGCTAACAGCATCTCAGGAAGACATGAGATGTATCAAATATATCTTCTCTCAATTTTGTTTCATTTAATTCATCCGGAATTGCAAAGGTTTTAGGAAACATCTGCCAGTGAAGAGGTTAATAAATCTTATGAAAACTGAGCACTCAATCTATAGCACTGCTATATCAGTGTAAAACTTAAGTCTCAACCATATATTCATGTTTGAAGAAGCATACAAAAAATACATTTTTATTATTACTTTTCAATTTTGAAACTTTTGGAGTGATTTATCTGTATCCGAATATCTTCCCTGTATTAAACAACAAGCTCATATTACAAACAGAAAGCTGCATCCCTCAACATGAAAAGACTGATTCAAGAGAGAATCGATGTCAAGCACACCTATGATAGCACTTGTTAATTATCTCCCCAAGCAAATATTGAGTAACAAACACAACACTGCAAATAAGAATACACAATGAACTTTCCATGGCATACCAAGCAAGTTCAGTAAACCTACTGAGCGAAAGGATACTAAAACACAATAAGCGATTAGTCCAAAAGGTTATGAGAAATATCAAGAAAAGCTCAGATCATTTGGCTCTTGTAAAGCTGAGTAACCCCAGGTTGCTCTAGGGCTATTCATACTTACAAGTTGAGTCGTCTAACTTATCAATTTTCTGAGTTACTTAAGTTTACATTAGGTTCTGGGAGTTACCGGTATTCAAGTTTACAAGATCCAACAACAGTATTTGTTAGAATTCCATTATAATATATGGAGTACTGAATATTCTTACACTGTGTTTGCTTCTAGTGCTTCTTGTATTACAATTATGTAAATATCAGTGAGAAAATCTTCAATATTTTAATATGAAACTAAATTCGTTATCAATCAACTTATAACTCACTACACTTGTAAAGATATGCTATGTCATTTTCAATGCTGCTATTCTTCAAAATGTGTTGAAATGTTTATGTGAAGACTTTTGGCTTTAAGAAAGTACATTTTCACGTCTATATGAAGCAGCTCTACTCATAGTAAGCTGAAAAATTAAGTTTAATCTTAAGTTAATCAGGGGTTGCAGTAGCTCAGCAGTAGAACATGCGAGGTAGAAAGACTACCAGAGATTCAAGCCCACCTAGGGGCATTAGGAAATGTATCCAGCCTTAATTCCCTTGTGTCCACCCCTACTCAAAACAGAAACTAATTGTGATGTAAAACTGATTTCTAAAGTACATTTGTCAGTACCTTCCTCCATGTAGACTTGCTAACATAATAGTACAGAAATACAATAAATTCTAACAATCAATTACAGTATCAGATGAAAACCTTAGCATTTCAAATGTGACCATGTCAACATAAAGTATATGCAGATTCCAACCCTCTTTAAAGCTAATGTAATAAAGGCCGCATTAGCTCATTGGTAAGAGTGCACAAGTTGGGAAGCGAATATTAGAAGTTTAAGCACTGAAGGGCAGTGCTTAGGAGGGATATCTAGCCTTAATTCCCCAGCTCCAACATGTCTCCCCCTCATCTGAATGGGCATTAATAGTGATACAAAAATGAAAAAAATGGACTCCAATACTTAATAATACCAATGTCAATTCCATTAATATTTCATGAGGTTTAAATTACATCCTGAAGTGAGCTACGCTATAGTCCATCCATTTTAAGGCATTACAAATATTTACTACATACGTGTTCATGAAGATCAATATGCTGTACAGCCTAAATGAATTATTGCACTGGCAATTATATTTTATATTTAAGGAGCCTTTAAAAATTCCTTAATTCATTCAAAACCTGGGAAGGTCAGTGAAACTAACATGGATGAAAAGTATTTGAAAATTTTTGAGTTTAAGTTTAAATCAATCTTCTACCACACGGTAGATTTATAACCGCTTACCCTGTAGCTGACCCAAGCAGGGTGGTGGGGATAATTGTGGCAACCCTTTATCCTTTAGGAGCTAAAAGGTATGATCGAAGTATGCATGGTATACAGTAAATGCATGTGCTTTGGCTTGGTTACCCCCCCATGTAAAGGGGTATTGCAGTCAATGTACACATATGAATGTATCTTAAGTACCACTGTCCGCAACAATGAAACATTATTCAAAATATACAATAATTCATATGATTTATATCTGACTTTAGTAGTTAGGTCTATCTCATGCCAGAGGACAACAATGAAATAGAATAATTATTAGCAATGAAAATAAAAAATGCATACTTTACGGAATTAGACAATTAATATTTCGTATATTTTGTTTGCATTAACTCCTATAGTCTTAAGGGCCTGTTCACACAGGGTGTTTTTAACTGCGCGGTTGGAAACGCGCTTCGCATTTTCAACATTTGTTTATGGAATCGTTCACATACAACCGCGGCTGTTTGGAAACGCCGTGGTGGTGAGATACCCCTAGCATACGTCCAGTTGACAGGCATGTCGACATACATACAAATTAATGTCAATGTTCACACAGCGGTGAAAAGCACGTTTAGAGGACAGCAGGCACCATCATTGGCTGCATGCCATCCAATGAGAAAAGAAACTGTGTTACCATGGCAACCCTGGCTGCCACACGGACTGACCCCCGTAATGCGTCACACACACACCATTGCATTGCTGGTCGCTGTTAGATGCCATTAAAACGGAGAGAAAAAAGTGGATCTACCGCTCGGTGGCCGCCGCGGTCCAAAACGTTTCATGTGAATGATTAAAGCGTTAAACGCGGCGGTGGCAGCCACGGTTAAAAACACCCTGTGAACAGGCTCTAAATGTTATAAACGATATATAATCTGTTATACTGTAATACGTACTGGAAAGTTTGTAGAAAAATGGCACCTACTTATCCACTTCTTTATTTTCTCTATATATTTTATCAACACTTCTGTTCAATTCAACGTTCTTAGCTATGCTAGACTGACTTTAAACCACTGTTCTACAGTACCTAAACTCTGATCGTAGAAGCAATGATCCGTATACAGTATTCTACTCTTGAAATTGACAAAAAAAAAATTTTTACATCAAGGCAATTTACACACTTGAATGACTGCACTGCTTACATCCACATACACAAACAATACAACTATACTCTCAGAGATCTCTGTGGGGAAACCCTGGGATTGGCAGCAGCTTTGTTTGGGGGCTCAGGCTAGTTCAGCAAAGAAATTTTAGGAAAAACAACGATCAACAAATTCTTTTAAGTTCTGAGCTTCAGTTAAAATGAATGTTCTCAGTTACTCAAGAGCTGCTTAGCTGTGTAAGGAGCTTTAATAGTGTCATAAAACCAAGTAGCCCCAGGGTGCCCTAGGGTTATTAAAATTTACAGGGCAAGTCACATATCCTAACGAATTACAGGATTATTTTAGTTGACATAGGGTGCTGGAGGGGTTATTCATCCCCACAAGATCCCTTGAAGTGTCAATTCAGATATTCTATACTAAAGTTCAGAACTGAGCCTTAAAACTATTCCAAAATAAAGATAAGGACTCAATTCCTGCGCATACCAAGTTAAAAGCTTATGAAAGTGTTCTTAGCTAATGAAAGATCTAGGTCTGAATTTAGATCTTGGGCTTTTTTTTCTATAACTTATAATCCCCAAGTGCATGAGGGTGGACAAAGACAAGTTGAGGCTGGACAATCAAGGCTAGATATTCTTTGCAATGATCAACATTGGAGGCAAAGTCAAGTTTGTCACTTTCCAAGTTAAGCACTCTAACAACTACACTACTATGGTCCCCCAGAATTCAGCCTTACATTGAACCAATTCAAAGCTTAGCAGGTCAATGATCTGTATATAAGTTTTAGTTTATATCAATGTTCTTAGCTTCTTCTGGTACGGATTTTGAACTACTGGTTCACAATACTGAGAGCCTAACCTCGAAAGTAGTATACAAGATACTCTAACCTTAAATTTAAAACTCAGGCCTGTCTAAAGATTACAAACTTAATTCTCTTGCATTCTGATCATGATTTCATATTCAGATGTCCTCGGATGGCACATTTTTTTTTTTTTTTTGACACCAGGACGCCCAGAGGGGGGAACCAGCCCTCACCGGACCTGAGCATGCAGAAAACAAAGTAAAAAGAAACAGAGATGAGGAGTGTCAGATGTGAAGAGATAATGAGAGATTTGTAACAAATATACAGAAATATTCAGTGCTGATGTAGGCATAGAAAAAGAAACCTGACTGAAGGAAGACTTAACATCGAACTGTCCTGAGCAGTCCTATTCATGTCTAAAAGACATAGTCTCATACATACTACTAATTACAAATTTACAAACCAAGCCCATCCTCGTGCAAAAATAAAGCAATGGATTTCAATTCCTCTGTAGTGAAGCTAGATAATAAAGTTAAAAATATCCTTCACAAACACATAGATTGAATATATTTTTATAATTACTGTACTTAAATTTGTAAATGGGGACCGCAGTAACAAAGAAGTTATCGAGCACTCGACTTGAAATAAAATTGCGTACGAGCCCACCGCAGGACGTTAGGAAGAGCATCTAGTCTTAAATCAAGTGCTTCAACCAGTCACTGCCCACCCTCATTCAAAAGGGGATTAATAGCAACACGAGGTATGGCAAAAAATATAATCCAAGGATTTATAAACTACAAAACTTATAAAAAAAAAATATGCTAAAAATATGGCAAAAACACACACTGTATATCTTAGTCCAAGTTTGGTTAAGCTTTTGCAAAACCAAATTCTAAGAAAAATATGGTTATTCAAATTTTTCGAAACAATAATAAAAATGCTGTTATCACTAATCTAACTTTCATGTGTTAGCACTGTTTTATCAAACCTCCATTAGTCGCTTGCTGACTTAAGCACTCTACCACTGACCTTCAGCTACCTTTCACGTAATTAGTATAATAATTTCTAAAACACTGTCGATATATTCTGCATAAAAAACTTAGTTTTCCTCTTCATAACTCTATATAATTAAATTTTAAAATTTTGTGTTAGCTTTCAGAAGCATTACTGTATAAGTACATCCCTTGGCTTTTTTTTTTTTTTATTAGTATGCATGGTGAAATGACCGTAAAACAAAATTGGTATTTACTGTGCATCATAATAGCCAACCAGGCCTCGTGGCAGTACCACCTACCCTGTGGATGACCAAGTAAGATGGTTGGGGGAACAGTGAAAACCCATTACTCCCAAGAAGCTAAGAGGAGAGTAATCGAGGAACTGTATATTACCTTTAGGTGAATGTGTGCTTTGACTCAGCCACGTCTTAACAAAGGGAAATGCAGCAATTGTATATGTATAAGTAAATGTAAATCAAATGACTTTTAATCAGAAATGTACCAAGATGAATACCTAATTTTCTTAAAATTCTAACATAAAAAGAAACAAACGGTAGCGTATTACAAATATGCTCACCTAGGTTAAGTAATTCAGTTTAAATACAACAAAACCCATTGATTTGTAACCAACAACCTACTTAGTATACTTATATTGCAACTACAATACATAAAAAAAAAAAAAAAGTAACCCTAAAGCTATCAGTTAATAATATATGAATAGTCAGCAAATCTATCAGTGAAACAGTACTTGAAGAGAGAAATAAATGGCTACATTTCAGACTGCAGTGATGCAGTGGTAGAGCGTGCAAGTGGGGAAGCAACTAAAGAGAGTTCAAGGCCATTGCAGAATGTTAGGATGGACATTCTGCCTTAATCTTTTCCCTCCATGTCTATATCCACCCTCATTTGAATGGAGACTTATTGTGGCACATAAAATGGTGTTATTTCTAGCCTATGGTATTTCCTTACCAACTAAGCCTAAACAGTCACTGCTGATATCTACAGTTTGTGAATGTACAAATTCAACCATATAAATTTACACTTATGTATGACACGCATGCAAGGACATAAACAAAACCTTAAAAAGCTCAAAAATAGTAACTTCTGATCATATCTTATCTTTTCCTTAGTATTGCATTTCCTTATAAAAGTTTTTTATAATGCTCTCCCAACAACAACAAAAACTGGCAATGCCAGTCCAAGTAAATGTCTTTTTTTAATATACAGTATCACAATAAATAATTAGTGGGTACTGCCGAAGCGTAGTCTTAGAATACTTAACTCGCAAAGTGACAGACCGACAATCGAGCCCTTGGCGTGGTATTAGGAAGGGCATCCTGCCTTAATTCCCCAGCTTCAATCCATCTGTGTCTGCACCCAAATGAAGAATAATAGTGACACATAAAACATAAAAAATTACTGCAATAAAAACTTAGTAATGCAGGTCCTCATGTACGTTTATGTCATGCTACTGCAATAAGAAAAAAAATCGTCTGAGCTTTAAAAACCAATATCCAAGACGTTCAAGCACAACTGAATACCAACATTCTGTGGCTTGTCATTTCATGCGTCACTATCGATCCCAATTTGTGTGGAGGTAGACACAGACAGAATGGAGCTGGGTATTTAAGGTTGGATGCCTCTCTTTATGCCTAGTGGTGGGATCAGTCGTAGGGCTGTCACTGCCAAAGTTGAGTGCTCTAACCATTGCGCTACCACATACATGAACATCCATTTAATAGGCTAATATTTTCCCTTCCTAGTGTGTGAGATATATGCAGTTTAGAATGCTTCCATTCTAACCCCAAACTACTCATATTAACCTGTTAAAAAATTTTCTTACTTTAAACCTTTGCAGGAAAGTGAATATCAAAATTTGCTGACACTAATATGACTTTTACCATTTTCCTCCCTGAAATTAAGATGTATCAAGCCCAGTGCAGGGTGTTAAGTTGTGCAACTAGCCTGAATTCCCCACCTCAAAATTGTCTTTGTCAAACCTCATTTGAATGAGGACCAATAGACATACAAATCTGCAAACAATCTCTAAGTTACAATACTTAATCCAAATCCAATCTGAAATATTAATCTTTCCTTCGAGGAAATCAATCACCTTTTAAGAAAATCGGTTCAATTAAAAACTTTTCAACACAATTGAAACTATAAAATAAAGTATATTCAACCCTCCCTTATAAAAAGACATATGTAAGATTATTCAAATTTAAACCAAACTCAAGTATTCATTGTAACTTCGGTTAAAAACTCAACTTCAAAGATATTTAGTCCAACTTTAAATTTATAATAAACCCCTTCCCATAAAGACCATCCTGAATATTCAATCTAACTTCGGCCATAAACTCCTCAGAGACATTTCGATCAACTGACAGCTAACACCTATGTTAGCACAGTGGTATGGATGATAGACTCAGGAGGTGACAAACCCACTACTGAGTTCACAGGGGGGCATCAGGAAGGGAATCCAGCCTTCATTCCCCAGCCATGATCTGTTTTCACCCCTTACATGGGGATATAAAGTGATATATACAACTCAAGAATCTAATCTTTTTATATTAATCAGAAATGATAATTATGATTTCTATTACATATTATTAGTTTTCAATAATATTCATGAAAACTGGAAACTCCATACCTACAGGCATATTCCGTACTATATATAGAGAATACTTATTGAACCCTATCTAATATATACAAGAGTATCTCACTTTAACTTATTCTGAAATATTATCTCCACATTACAAACTCTACAACTTCTATGACATTCAGTATGTACCAAGATATGAGGAAAAACATTCACAGGATCATATTACTGCGTTTACTCTCCTCACCTTATAGAGATTTATTCAATTTAAAATATCCTATTATAGCCCAAGTTGAAATATCCAATCTGACTTCATTTTGTAACTTCTCAATTTCCCAAATTCTAAAATATTTGTAAGAAAAAAATTGCCATCCTACAGGCAGAACACTCATGCGGATGAGGATGCGTTAAATTATAATTCTGTTTTTATCACAAACCAAAAACCTACAACATTTGTAAGACAAGGTTTCATCCTAAAGGTAGAAAACATGCTTGGATGAGGATGCGTTAAATAATAATTCCGTTTCTTTATCATTGATAACATTTATTATTGCCCTAGTTTCGACATACCATTCATGGTTGGTAGCTGATAATGTTTTTTTTTAAGGTTTATAGGAACAACAATACCAACACTCTAAATATACTTTTATATATATTTATATATATATATATAACTGAGTGGCAGGAAGAAGTACATTGGGAGAAGAGAAGAGAAGAGAAGAGAAGAGAAGAGAGAGAGGAGAGAGAGAGAGAGAGAGAGAGAGAGAGAGAGAGAGAGAGAGAGAGAGAGAGAGAGAGAGAGAATGACGATAATATATAATAATAACAAGCCTAGGGGAACTGTTGCCAGAAAAGGTAATAATTGGCAACCCAAATAAAGCAAAAAATATCACAGAGAACCAAAACGTGAAGAATTAATTAAGCATCACTGGGTACGGTACAATATTATCACATACAGGCAGTCATCTATATCTGACTAAAAATCAACTGACTATATAAACCAAGCAATGATGCAACAACTGGAGAGATTTATTATTTTAAGAGAGTTTTTCATTGCTTTCTTATATATTTAAACTCAAAACAGACCAAAACGGAGTGTGTGTGTCCATGAGAGGGATTTGAGGGTGGGGGGAATCATGGGCGGGTTCTTATGGATTAATAAATGAAATAGCATAAAGGGATCCGTGGGGGGTTGTTTATATAATCTCGGACAATGGCGCACTGGTGTCGGCATTATTATAACTTTATATTTAGTATTATTTTTTGACAGGGGCGCCTGCACTCCTCCATCTTTGGCTGGTGATCACAGTTTGTGCCAAACAAGATGGCACTGTCGCAACAACACAACAAATACAATCCTACATTATGTAATGTCTCTATGTTCTAGTATCGCCTATTCATATCACAGTCAGTTGGAAGGGGGGTTGTTCAGATCGAGAGTGAACTCGGCTCGGTGCGCAGCTATGATGCCGGCGGCAGGAGCAGCAGCAGCAGAAGTGGCAGTAGTGGTGACCGTTCCTCCGGGGATTGAAGAAGCTACTACTGCAGCAGCTGTAGTGACGTGGTTCGGGCGTCGGCAGCCCATCTTGGAGCGGTGCAGATGACGGTGGAGATCCCAACGTCTAGAGAACACTTTGCCACACGAGTGGCAAGTGTAAGTGCCCTTGTGTACGTGGCGGTGATGGTGGAGGGACATGGGGTGACGGAACACTTTATGGCACTCCGGACAAGGGTACAATTTTGTCTTGTACTCTGGTGAAGCTTCCAGTCTGCCTCCATCGTCCATGACATCTCCAGCAGTCATTAATCCAGCCACCTTATCTGATGCTAAATCCAAAGCAACATCTGGGTAAACCAACCCTGAGGCCACTGCCACGGCAGGATGCAACTTCACCTCAAACGTTTCTGGGTTCTCCGTGACAGCAGCAATGTGGTTTATGGGTGTAGTTGATAAAATTGGGGGAGATTGTGGCTGTGGTAGCGGTTGTTGCAGTTGCTGAAGTTCATGTGGTTGATGGTGGCTATTAAGGTGAAGCTGCTGTTGATGGTGGTGTTGATGATGGTGGTGGTGAATGTGATGCTGCTGCTGTGGTTGTTGGTGGTGATGTTGGTGGAGGAGCAACTGCGGATGATGAGTCCCATTGGTCTGGGGTAGAGGCGACCGCAACGATAAGTTGAGAGCCTCGCAGACAGCACCTGCAGGCACTACTGCTGAGAAGACGAGGAGTACGCACGTCAGTATCAATTATTGAGTGGCCCACATGTTCTGGCACTTTTACCAACACCGCCCCCTTCTATATCATTTTACTATCAATCAGTTCTAACATGAGCATTATGATCACGTTTCTGAGTCAGGAATATGTCGGTATTATTATCCTGGTTCCTGAGTCACTTGTCATTTTTTTTTTTAATGAACTTGACGCAGGATGACCAATGAGCCTGGGCTAGTTCCCCAAGCCATCCTCAGCCACACATTTATCCTTGCCAAACACCTGAACACCTAAACAAGCAGCAGCAAAGAAAAAAAAAGTCCGCAAAAGGCCACAGCACAAAGGGCCTTGGACAAGCCATGGTTCAAAGCTAAAGCCAATGTACATCTTATTACGAATGTCGGCCAATCTCTCTTTTAAGTAGGCAGTCACTTGGCAATGAGGCCAAAACTCCCTACATTGTCCAAATTTGTCCCTAATGTCCTATTCAAAGAAAAAACTCACCAACTAAACTTAGGCCCAGGACTACAGAACAGAGGAACATGCACTAGACGCTGGACCACAGGTCTGTCTGTCTGATTCAATACCCCCTTTCAAAAAAAAGATAACACCAACCTCAAACCTTCCTTCAATAAGACCTGCAATCCATCGTCTATAAGATTCAAACAAACAAAAAAGGGGTTCTATGGGGAAACCATCAGTTCCATTCTACTGAGACATTAAATATCATCTGTCACTTAAGTAAACACAAAAGTGTAAAATTATATATATATATATATATATATATATATATATATATATATATATATATATATATATATATATATATATATATATATATATATATATATATAAAACTGATGTTTTCTTGGTCTTTAATATTATGAACAAATATAACGTCATGCATAACAAACAATGAGGCACTGCCCTCCACAGCAGTTATCAGTTATTAAAAAAAAGAAGCTAATTTACTACAAAACCTTATAATCTCATTTTGGTTAACATTAAACAGAGTCTCTAGCATGATGATGGGTCAAAGTTAGCTCTCAAGAGTATACCCCTAGGGTGCCTCTCTTGCTCTCTCACTCTATCTTTCCTTTCTCTCGTCACAAACACACGCTGAAATATGCCAATGATGTACAGCACCAATCAAAACAAGACACATTCACATCTCCTTAAACGGTAAACCTGTTCACCACTCCACCTTAACCATTTTCCGCAGTACTTTACTACATGACAATGCAATTCGACCTTGGAATAGTTTGATCGTCAGACCAATTCTATAATGAAGCAGTACACTAAACATGACAAGCACACTCAGAGCACTTTATATATATATATATATATATATATATATATATATATATATATATATATATATATATATATATATATATATATATATATATATATATATATATATATATATATATATATATATATATATATATATATATATATATATATATATATATATATATATATATATATATATAATATTAAAGATCTCTACCTTAAGGTCAAATAATAGTTGTACACCTCATTCAAATTTCACTTTTAATCTTGTATTGAACAAGAAATGTAATTGTAGTTGCGCCTAGGGACTCAAATTTACCATTACTCTTCTTTTTACACAATTTAAAGAATCTCTAGAATTATAGTCAGCAAAGGAGCTTTCAAATTGCCCTTTCTCTCTTTTTTTTTGTCAGTTTTATCTCTCTTTCAATTTAGTAATTTTATTTAGAAATCTTATGACATTAGTTACCGCATTTTGCTTTTTTCTGTCTTAACAATCTTTTAAAGTTGAGCCACTCTGCTTCTAAGTTACAGATTGAAGTCTCAAATTACAATTTCTAAGATTTTTTCCGTTTTAACAATCCTTCTAATTACTTTTCATTGCTTTCTAAGTTCAATGCATTCCAAACTACTATTACTTTACTATTTACACAACCGAAATTTATTGTTTATAAAAATTTACGAAAATATAACAATGATAATATATCAGTTAAAAGGAAGTTTCCATGAGAGAGAGATTTAATTTCCTAATTGTGGAATGAAGAAGAATAATAAGTCTTGACTCCAAGAGCAAACATTTTAATTAAGTTGAATCTTTAGATATTTCGGTACTCAAAACACACATTCTAACCACCACATATGTCACAAAGCACCAGATCACCACCAAGGCAGGGAAAAAACATAACTTCAGAAAATGGCCATAAAAAAACATTGAAAAGACTACATTACATAATGGCTACAAATGGCAATTGTTAAATTCCCTGAGAGCTCCATATTCAACAATTTTCATGGCGGATTACCAGATACATTCTCTAATTCGCTTTTATATCTTCCAATATATGCAATATTACATATCGATGGAATAAGACATTTTTTACATTAAAAAATTTCATTGGTGCTACACAAGTGCTATTTAAATTGAATATGACTAAAGCACTCCAACGTAAAAACTTTTCCAAGATTTGCATTCAAATAAAAAAAATTCTAAGTTTTGAACCATATAAGCTGGTAACACATATGAAAACTGTTCTATATTATTACTCTATATTATTCTACTTTATAGTAGAATGGGAAAATTTAGCTATGCCATTTCAGTACAGCTGCTGGTGCCATACGTTTTGTAAAGATGGTTAGATTAGGTTATCTGGGCTGGGCAGAGCTGGCTTGGGTTGGGTTTAGTAGCCAAACAGCCAGCGTCAAACTGTAGCACCAAAATAAAACAAACTATGGAATAATATGTAAATGCAATTTCTAAGTACCCAGGAGGTCAGCATTTAATAGCATTATAGTTATCATGAATTTTAGCTAACTTGGCCTCAGCGCTTTTGCTGAGCCTGATGAATCAAGGGTATGTAATTTAAAGTATAACAAGAGAAATCAGAGAAGGAAAAAAGTATAAGATTTTTCATATTTCACTGTAATAATTTATTACTAGAAATCTAGATAGCTGTAAACCTCTCTATTAATTTACTGCTGTCAATTTAGATAGCTAGACCCCTAACATATATATATTCAGAAATTAATCAATATTGGAAACGGGGAAAAAAGCCTTCAATTTAATCCTGAACGACATATTGGGGAAATAATCTTCACTAATTGACGGCTCTGACCCAAGTACGAAGACGAAGTAAGCACGATTACCAATTACTCGTGAAGGCGAGTGACCCCCCCCCCAAATATGAAATGACCCTGTAAACTGTTTGGTTAGGTTAGGTTAGGTTGGGTTAATGCCTATCTAACCAAACAATTTTGATGGTTATTTAAAGTTCTGGGTGTTACTCATTGCTACAAGACCCCCGTATACCACAAAAAATGAGAATCTCACCTAGAGAAAAAAAAGGACCAGGTAGCTTGTGTTCCATATCACTTTATTCATAAGTAGTAGAAATAGCAAATGCAATTAACCAAATTAGCTATAACTTCTGAAGTGATTACTTATTTCAGAAAAACGGAGAAAAATTCATGTCCTAGCAGAATGAGACTATTGCCCTGGTCATTTATAGATGCAAGCAAAGCTCGGTATCGCGTATATATATATATATATATATATATATATATATATATATATATATATATATATATATATATATATATATATATATATATATATATATATATATAATATATATATATAATATATATATATAATATAATATATATAATATAATATATATATATATATATATAATATATATATATATATATATATATATATATATATATATATATATATATATATATATATATATATATATATATATATATATATATATATATATAGGCACTGAACATACCTAGTCTAAGTTAAAAGCATATACAATGGAGTGTGCATAAATTACCCCAAGAAATAACAGAAATTTATATTGAAATTATGTACAATAACTCACCTGCTAAGGAGTAAGAAGTAACAAAACCAAGAAAAAAATTTACAATTACACCCGTCTCCATTTGTAAGTTAAATTTACGTTTTCTTAAGGTTTTTCATACGTTTTGAATGCCTTTAACCTTCAAAACCATCGGGAATTATTCTTAATCTTACCAGTTTAAGCTTCCTAATCTAACCTAAAATGGGAAATCTACAACAATTTTGAAGGTCAGATTTTTTAATAAAAAATCTCACTATATCGAGCTCTACTTAACAAAACTGTCTTCAATGAGATGGGTGTAATAGTAAAGTAATACCCCAAACGTTTTTCAATGGTAGTACAGGGAAACTAAATATAATGTTCCTACTTTCCCAGTACAGTATTAGCTACTAGATGGTGACTTTCCTGTTTCATTCCCGGATAATGACAGACATTACTAGTGCTCCAAACTCCAATTCAATTATTCCCTGCTAATGAGTAATACTGGTACCTAAATAAGACAAGAACTAGACACGAACAATTCTCGACTAGCACAGCCAGAAAGTCAATCATCCTTGAAATGTGAAAAAAAAAAAATCCGAATTTAAGTAGATGAAATACTGACAATGCTTATGGCAATCATATAAACAAGTTCTATAAATTTCAAAGACTTCTCCGCTGCTAATATGGAATCAAACAAGGAGACGCGTTTGTAATTTTGGGGCAACCTAAAATTACATAGTCAAGTCCCTCAATGTGTTGTATTTCTTGTAAACAACTGAATGTTTTCCTGAATACCCAACAGAGAAAGGTGTACTTTGTAAGTAACTAATGTATACGTGTCTGAATACATGTAGAAAATGCATGAAATAAAAATAAAAAATAATGTACCATACCAATAAGCTTAAAAAAATGGTTAAAGACGAGAGAAGGAGAAATTCATCACTCTCAGACGTTAAAAAAAATATAGATAAAACACCAAACATCCAAACAGAATGTATGTAAAGGGATACCATGATGGTAAGAGCACAGCACTGAACTATGCTCACATGCAGAATTAAAGAGAATGAAAATCGTCAGAAATGTTGATTTCCAAAATAAAATATATATATCTGTATATAAAATGATTCTATTGACATGCGGTATTCGAGAAAAAACGAAAACCCAAGTTATAGCATTTTCCAATATATTTCATATAAAAAAACAAAACCTGAAAACCCACATCTGGGAAGTTGCTACAAACAGCTCAAATGCATGGACTTATGGTATATAAGGTCGAATAAAAACTGTATTATTTCATAATTATTACTGTATTAAAATTCACTTATGCTGCATACTTTATGTTTTATGTATAAAGTGTCTTTAGCCCAAGTACTGTAGAGTACTGCGTATGTATGTATTGTAAATTACTTGTTTTTACCTAAACACAAGCAAATTATTCTACATACAAATGGACTTCTGGAACCTAACTCGTTTTATATATACATATATACAGAAGCTACCCTACTTACGAACATAAACCTACCCATGTATTAATGTGTATATTACTGTACTGTACTGCATTATTATTTTTATGACTACTAATACTCATTAATACTGTATAAATTATGATTTATGTAGTCATTAAGTGTCTTTAGCCTAAGTACTGTACAAAACTGCATATGTATGAACTGTACAGTACTGTTTTACCTAAATTCTACTTACGAACAGATTTCTGGAACCTAACTCGTTGGTACGTGTGTATATATATATATATATATATATATATATATATATATATATATATATAATATATATATATATATATATATATATATATATATATATATAGTATCATACTGTACTGTATTTCTTAATATGCATTACGTATTTAAGATTCAATAACTGTCATGTGCTATAAAGAATAAATAAAAACAGAAGAAAAAGGATATCTGTAGCATAAATTATTGGAATAAATACGACAAACTTTATATTAAAAAGTAAATGATCTGCAGAACTCTAGAAAATATTTAAAATTTATCTACCCATGTATTAATGTATGTATTACTGAACTGTAATGCATTATCACATTATTATTACTGTATTAAAATTTATCAATACTGCATACTTTATGTTTTATGTAGAAGTTAATTGTCTAGCCAAAGTACTGTACAGTACTACATATGTATGTATTATACAGTACTTTTTGCACCTAAACACAGTTTACAACAATTCTAGTGATGAATGGAAGTCTTGAACCTTGCTCATTTGTAAGGGAAGTGTTTATATATATTTTCAGATTGGTGTACAGTATACACGCTACCATACAACCTATCGTGTATAATTGTTTGCATGTTAAATTTACAGAAAACTTACATAATTAATGTAATGTACATTCAGTTTCAATCTCCTGAGAGCCTATGAATGATCTTTGGAATGAAGAGATATAGAGTATTTGCAAAATGCTTTCTCTTTGAATATGTGTGTAAACAATATTTATGGGGTAGGAGAGCTTCATGATAGCATATATATTCAACCCTATTGAATAAAATGAAATATTTAAATATTAGTATAATTACTTTCATTGCCTTTCTCAGAAGAGGATGCAAGACAACATCCAAAATTACTCATGAAAAATGAACGATTCAACAAAGTTAATAAAAAAAAAAATCTCATAATCATATGGAAACAACAACTAATTTTGACAAGTACAGTAATCACTTGCAGGTAAAAAAAATTCTTATGAAAAGATCTAAATTTCCAAAAGTTTGGGGAATGATTATTTTTTTCTCTTTTACAAAGTGAGACAGCAGTGATTTCCCAATTTGCAGAAGTGGTTACATTAGGTAATCATATTAATGTACTACTCTGTGTCAAGAAGTTTTTGTCAAAATGTAAACAAGTACGACTAACAAATGATTAGGTCTATAATAAAGAACTTATAACAAAAAGGAAAACCAATCTCTATTGTGATAGAATAAGTCAGATGGTAGGTACTCATTGTTATTTTTCCGTGTTTATTTGCAACATTACTCTTCAGGTTTACCAGTTATTAACATTTTGAAGCGTCATTTCTTATTCTTGTATAACCAACAACGCAAATCTCTCTAAATGTAACTTAAGAGTCATTCCGTACAAGTTATGCTCTTCATGTGTATTCCAATGTGTACCATTATTTGCCCCATACTCCAGTGTCCAGTAATATAGAGAGCCTCTTTGTAACAGATTTCTGTTCTTGAATATTTCATTATGGAGCACCATTTTTATTCCATAACCACCAAGGCCATTTCCTTTTTAATATCTGTATAAGTTATACCGACTGCTTACCAGTTTTGTCATACATATTTTTCATCATTTTTTTTTTTTACACGAGTGTAAAAAATGATAACTACCCTCATCAGGCCTAGGCAAAAGGAAAACATTTTTTAAGAAAAAGTAGCTGCTTAAGGACAAGACAAAAAAGAATATGAGCAATAAAAAAGACAAGCTGTAAGAATGTAACACCCTAATCCCATAAAATAAACTACAATGAGGTTGTGTCAGTGGTTCAACTTAGGGGGTCACAGTGACTCGATGGCAGTGTGCGCAAGTCACCAAGCGACTAGGAATGGCACCAGCTCCAACATGTCTGTCCCCACCCTATTTGAATAGGAACTAATTATGACACATAAAATGGCAATTACTCTCTACCAAGCGACTAGGAATGGCACCAGCTCCAACATGTCTGTCCCCACCCCATTTGAATAGGAACTAGTTATGACACAAAATGGCAATTACTCTCTACCAAGCGACTAGGAATGGCACCAGCTCCAACATGTCTGTCCCCACCCCATTTAAATAGGAACTAATTATGACACATAAAATGGCAATTACTCTCTACCAAGCGACTAGGAATGGCACCAGCTCCAACATGTCTGTCCCCACCCCATTTGAAAAGGAACTAATTATGACACATAAATGGCAATTACTCTCTATCATACTACAACACATATACTGAGTGATAAAACTAGTAGATTAAAGAAAAAAAATCTAATTTGAAACTAAATATGCAATGTACTTTTTATATGCATCTCGACTGAAATGAAAGAAATACTGTAAATTAACGCAACCTAACATACTAAGCACTACCTTGAACTTGAGCAACTACTATATCGTTTACTTATGATAAAAAAATACATCCATAAAAAAATTACCATAACCAAATATGCTGAATACAACTTTGAACTTTAAGCAACTCCATCACACAATAAAGTGACAAAATACACATCCATACAATTAATTATCGTTACCTAACCTTCCAAACACTACCTTACAAAATTCCTTTATCACATAATCAAAAAATTACGAAATACAGCATACATCCATATACAGCAAATAACATACCATACCCTAACATACAGAGCACTACCTTAAACTTAAGCAACTTGATTGCGTAATTAAATATTACATCTACTCTTCACATTCAAAAGCATAAAAAATTCAATGGTCCATTTAAAAATTGGTGAAATGCAGTTAAAAAAAATATTAATGAATAAGTCAATGTATTAATCACACACTCTACTAACAGAGCAATACTTTCAACAGAGAACTTTATAGTAAAGTGCCAAGGAGTGATAAAAACATATACAAAATGCTGAATTCTATTTCACTAAGAAACTTTATTAAAAAGGCAACATTATTTTATACAAAATATCGATTTTAATTTCATTTAACTGATATAAAAGCAACATTATTTTATACAAAATATTGAATTCATTTTCATTTAAAAAATTATCTGTGCAGGCTTTAACTACGCAATCAAAGCTGAGAAATATCATACTAATTCATGAAAGTAATGGTATTCGAGATCTAAGGTGTTCACTACTATGTGCATTATCTGAAGCCCCAAAAATATAAACCTCCAAATACACAAAATGAAGGTAATTTTTTTTTAGAGAGAGAGAAAAAAAAAAAAAGGCATTGCAATAATTTGCTAATTCAAATGAGAATGTAAATATGCCGCTGACAATATTTGCTAAAAACAAAATTAAAATTTGAAGGCCAGTGAGGTTCACTGAATAAAATTTTTAGAACGGAAGCAAGGAACCACACCAGAGCAAAAAATGTGAAAGATATTTAAAACGTTATGAGAAAACAACAAAAATAGGTCTGCAAAAAGTGTACAGAAGCTTCCCTACTTACAAACAACCGAGTTACGAATATTTACAGAACAAACAAAAACTTACCCATTATCTACCCATGTACAGTATACATGCATGTATTACTGTACTGTACTGTGTTTTACATTATTGTTACTGTACTAATATTCATTAATACTACATACTTTAAGTTTTATGAGTAGTTAAGTGTCTTTAGCCTTAGTACTGTACAGTACTGCATATGTATGTAATCACAACCTACAAACAGACTTCTGGAACCTAACTCGTTCATAAGTTGGGAAGTGATTGTAATAATAATAAAGATACGAGTGCTTGATAAGTAATAAAAGCTCAGTTTGCCCGAACAGGTGATCCTCGACTTACGACAAAACTACATGATGGCCTTGTTGTTAGTCAAAATCATCATATGATGAAAATGACAAGATAGTTTGGCACACACTTACCCAGTATAGTGCATTGTGCATAAAACTGTGCAATACACATTGCACAGTGTATACTTTTATTTTTTTTATTCTATAATTTCTATTTATTAATTTATATCCTTATATGCAAACCCTGGTGTTATAGTGCCTTATAATTTATAATCTCTATTTATAAACTAAAAATGATTTGATAATATGGAAACTTTAATATTAAACTGTACCACGCAAAACTCCCAAAAATCGAGGACCATCTGTAGTTGAATGTTCTACCTGTGAATTATATATTCACGTAACTCTAATAAGGGAAATAAGGATATTTCCTAGAAGAAAACAATCATGAGATGAAAGTTTGCATATACTGTGGTTCACATATATATATGAACTCCGTTGATTTACTACTTATGAAGGAATCAAGGGATTGGAGATGGCTTGCTACTAATTAAGGAGTCATGGAGTTCACCATGCACAATGCATCTGTGAAATGAAAGGTACGTGTGTCTGTACATACGTATAGTACAAATGTCCCTTGTGAAATGTATATACGGTATCCCCTGACGCATACATAGCTCTAAGAATGCACATACCAGAGATTATTGATACAACAATATCGAAACCCTGTAAACCTGAAACTGACAGTTGGGAGATACACCACTCTTACCTTATCCATGAAATGGCTAAAGTACATCTTTGACACTGTACTTGCAAACATACCAAAGGGTCACAAGATTATATTACTGAATGATGAATCAAGATATTCCACTTAATCTAACTGAGAAATCATTCAGTCACATACATACAAAGTGTTCAATCCTTTCTATCCTATAAATATATTATATATACATGTCTAACAAAGCACACAATCTCTGCCAGATATCCCACCTACATGGCAACTAATTTTTGTGTACACATAGCTCCAGGCTCATGTACATTCTCCTCAGTGATCAAAAAACAGAAAAGAAAAAATCCACAGTAGGATATTATTGATCAAACGTGTTCATAACGCTCCATGTAACTGATGTACACCATTTAGCAAAAGACAAAATAAAAAAAAATAAAAAAAGAGGAGAGTACCACCGAAAAAATAAGTACCATGTCTCCATTCGATAAACGTTGACATCGTCAGCAAGCGCATTCGAAAAGCCAACAGAACGCGCAGCATCCCTCGGTAAACGAATACAAGCATGCTTTGTTTTTGACGAAATGGAATTTTATCGAAGGGAGACGAATGGCGAGAAAGACGTGGCACCCACGTATCAATATGCAAATGTTAAACTGCACAAGAACTTCTTGTAAAAAAATATAATATAAAAAAATGCTCCAGATAATGATTAGAGGAGGTGGTGGTGGTGAGGGCATCCATATGGGTAAACTCTTTTGACATCATCATCATATTTATCAATTATCATCACACACAAATATTTCATGTGAAATTTTTCAATATAGGACTTAAAAAATATGACAAACTTTACTTGACATCAAACTAAAATATTGAAATGAGAGGATGTATTATATTAAAAATAGATTAATAGTAATTATGAAATTTACACAATATACATAGGTTTATAAGACACACACAAAAAATACATCTAAGTGAAGTACTACTATGGGTCAGAAGAAGATCAAGAAAGAGTAAACATTCAGTAATTTCTGTTTTTTATGAATATGACGTTATTCTATTATATAAGTTACGTATCAAATTCTTTTAATGCAGCTATAGTTTTACAAGAAGGAGAGACTCAAGTGAATTTTAATCATAACAAAAAAAAAAAATAATAAGACTTGGGCTGGATTCCAAAATATTTTTGGAGAGTTTTTAAAAAGGTAACAGCTTCCAAAGATGCAGTTTCAATCCAAAATTTTCAAAGGGTTTTAACTTCAATCATATCATAGCTTTAAGACTAATAAATGTTTGAGTTAATACCTACGTGAAATTAAGTAGGAAAAACTCTCTAACAAATATATTAGCTGTTACCAATACTACAATACCGTAATTTGAAGAACCAACTCAGTACTGTGTATATATATATATATATATATATATATATATATATATATAATTATATATATATATATCATTATATATATATATATATATATATATATATATATATATATAATGATATATATATATATAATTATATATATATATTATATATATATATATATATATATATATATATATATATATATATATATATATATATATATATATATATGAAACCATCTCCAAAAGTATTATCAAATCCAACCTCGGGATAGAAGAACAGAAAAACTACAAGGTTTAACTTATTTTCGGCCAATGTTTTCATAATAAATCATTTGCAATATAATGAACACAATACATATGTATATTAAAAATGGAAAATACTCAGACCTGTATATTAAAAAATACGAATTTTGTTTTAGGATTTTTCATATTTGCAAGGCAAGTAACCTTACCCAACCTAACCCAACCCAACAAATGACAGGGTTATTGGACTTTACATGGAGCTCTGGGGTTACTCATCTTTACAAGAATCGAAAATGCAAAAGTTAAATAACACGCACTTTAGGTCTAGCAATCCTCTCCTCCCCAAAAGTATTATTTCTTGACACAGAACTCCAGAGGCATGGGGTATGGTAGAGCAAGATATGGGTATGCTTAAAGCCTTCTCTACCTCACCTTTTTAAATAAGTTGAGGCTACTCTCTTGGTTTCAGCAGGATATAGTGTTTGGTTAAAAACTACAAGTACTAATATCAAAATGAAATTACACCTTACAAGTTATTTATGTCACTATGAAGTTTAACATGAAAAATAACTCCAAACGTAGTTTCTTACAATATTTCAACAAAATGTAAAGAAAATTCTACTTTTTTTTAACTGAGGTATTGTGAATTCCAATGACCTACTATCTGAGGTCATAAAAATATTACAAGACCTCTCTTTTATTATGAGACTGAGGTCATCCAGGGTAAATGTCATTATCTTTCTTAATACCAAAATGAAAGATATAGTTATCTTTGAAATCAATTTTCCATTACCAATATACAATGTGCGCTGCAAAAAATTGAAAATTACTTTCCGATTACTTCAGTCATTGACATTACTTGTAAAACTACTGACAATGGCAGAAAATACTACTACAGCAATGGGTACAAAAAGGTTAACAAAACCATATTGGCGGAAAATAGGATTGAAATGAAAAGTTCATAAAAGGAAATGAATAATGAATATAAAACGGGGGGTTAGTTTGGCTTCGTGACAAAACGGCATTATTCGAACTTAATGAGTTGCTCTAAAATTAATACATAGACAAAGAGCAATTTTTTTTTATTTTAAATTATATATATATATATATATATATATATATATATATATATATATATATATATATATATATATATTTCTCTTTAGAACATATTTCCTTGATCAACATATTACATACACAAAAATTCTGAAGAAAATTTCTTTGAGGTTTATTTATTTATTTAAATATTGGTAGTACATAAAAACTTTCCAATTCTTGATTTGGTTTTGCTTAATCAATATTCTGAATACGATAAAAACTAATTTAGCGAAAAATTTAAAAAACAGGACTTTTTATTAGGAAAACTTGACTTGCTATTTATATATGACTAAAAGTTAACGTGAATATACTGTATCTACAATCGTACAGCACTTCTTCAGAAATGACTCTAAATCATAATAAAGTATTGAAGACACAGGGTCATCATATACCCTTTTTAAATAGACACTAGAGATTATAAGATATGAATTCTTTAACTGAGAAAGTTTTGCATTACAGTAAATACAGTTCTCTCCAACACAGCATTCTTGAAGAGAACTTCCGAAAAATATTTCCTCAAAAGCTCGAGGTTGCCATTTTGTGTCATTCTTAATCCCCATTCGAAAGGGGGTGGACGCAGAGTATACGAGCCAAACTGAGAAGACATGTGGAAAAAACAAGCGATGTTTATTAAGAGCTAGAAGGGAAAAAGTAGGAAAATATGGATACTACTATGAAAGGGTAAAGATGAATAGTGAATAGTGCAATACTAAACTCAATATCATAAAATCTGTATCAGCTCTAGTGCTAAATATGAAATTCTAACTCGTAATATTAACTTTGTCTCTCTCTTTTTTTCTAAAAAGAAAATGAGTTTTTTTTTAAGAAATGATATGCAGAGTGGAGGGCAGGCTCTGTTAAATTTAGTGATTTGGGTACTCACCCCCTGAGTCATGAGAACCTAAAGTGTCTTGACTTCCCGCAGATCCCGACGGCCCCGGCAAAGCTGTGGACGAAAAACCAAAACAGTCATTCGATAACAACAGTATTGGGTTACTCGAGGTATAAGAACTCTTACAATAACTGTAGTCAAATCCACTCAAAATATAATCATGCAGACATTTCTTATTGTCAAATCCACACGAAATATAAAACTCTTATACAGTACTGTATTTATTGTAGTCAAATTCACTAAAAATATAAAAACTTTTCATTTAATTGAGTCAAGTTTACTTAAAATATAAAAACTTTAAAATTTATTGTAGTCAAATTTACTTGACATATAAAAACTCGAAGTCAAATGTAGTCAAATTTTGCTCAAAATATAAACACTTTTCCATTACACTGATGACAGTCAAAGTAGTCATTAGAGAATCAAATGACTTTAATTTGACTGTCATCAATACAAAGTCATTTGAGAATCAAAATGAAACAGTTGCAATACAAAACAAATTTATATATTTAATAATACACAAGTGCCACTTCATTAACCCCGAATAAGAGGCATGAACAATATAACTTCTTATTTGCAATAATAGCGTAAACCAGTCTTTTGATAATTACAAAAAAGGGCAAATAGCAAAATAAAAAATATACTTTTATAATAGCTTTAAGAAAGTTTTTCTGCCATGAAAGAATGAGGTCATTCACAATATAAGAACAAAAATACAGTAAATAATAATAAAAACAACCAAACAGGGTCATTCACAATTTACATTTTAAAGTTGACGAATAATTATTCAATTATTCAATAGTGGGATCATTCACAATATAAAACTCTAGACTTATTAACGTCACAGCAGACAGTCCTTTAGTCATAGCAGTAGTAGTTATTAATATTATAAAAATTAAAATATTTTTTTTTTCATTGGTCACAGCATACTTTCATTCCAAAAAAATAGGATCATTAACATATTAATATGTCATTACATTAATAGCTGTAAACGCAATTACTTGATAAGAAAATGGAGTCATTTATAATACAAAAATATTTTAAATTTTACGATAATCATTGAAAATAAGACAACAAAGTATACACTGCTGGAGAAGAAAGTAAATATATAAAATTAATTTAATTTCCAATTTCCTGGCCTTGAAAAATAACTCCTGGAAACAGAGATCGAAATTAATAAATAACAAATATTGACTAGACAATAAAATGGAGGAAGATTAAGCAGTTAAGAAGAACAGGATTAGTTTACTAAAGGGCAACATTTTTTAATTTGTTCATATAAACTGTAAATGTCTTCCATTTTTGAAGCATCTAACTGATGTCCATTTCCAATTTGGGGGAGAGAGAATTCTCTCCCTGTGAGTCATCGGCGTCATAAGAGGAACGCAGTAGCACTGCGCTTAGGGAACTTCTCTTGGGAAGTAAAAACCTGTTTGAGTCCAATGTGGGGCATTAGAAAAGGTATGCAACTCTTAACTCGCTGCTCCAACCTCTGCGTCAACCCCCACTTAAATGGTGGTTAATAGCTACAAAACAACAAACATTCTATGTGTCATAATAGCCAATAAAAGAAAAACTGAAGCAATGAGCAGCAACTTGTTTCCTCCCTTAATACTTTTTTCTTGCTGTAAGACCTAAGAGAAGGGCTAAGAATACCAGAGCGTATGATGTACCCTTATCACAACCTCCCTTTTCTGACGTAAATGGTTTATGGTACCGTACAGATGAATGAGAATTATGTATGATCTTTGCATAATAATTCATACATTCCTGGAAAATACAATGGGATTCCATAACATACAACGGAATTTTTGAGGTCAATAAAATTTAGCACTACCTCCCTTTTCTGTACAATTGTGTGACCCTGGTGCCCTTAATAGTATATGACATTACGCTGATGAAAAAAAATGATGCTGTCTAATCCAAACAAAACAATTTAATCACTCTGGCAAAAACATGGAATACCCTATCATATAATTTGGATGAAAATAATTAGTACAGGGTATAGAGGTTGGAGGGAGGGAAATGACTCCCTCATGTGGAGGGGGGCAAAAATTCCTCACCCTATTTGCTGTATCTGCAGTCAACTCTTATGGGAAGGAGGAGCAAGTAATGGTAATATTCCTATCCCTGACTTTTTCATTCATGTGACAAACCAAGTGATAGAGGTGTAAATAGCCAAATACTGTTGAAACTGCTACCTAATTTAAGCTGATACAGTTGCAGTCGCTTAACATATTGTTTATAAGAAAAATATATATATTTTTTTTTTTGCCAAAATGAACAGCAGATGGAGGAGAGCATGGGGAGGGTAAGATGAAGCCTTGTATGTCTCCCCTTTTCATGTTCAGCTTTAACTCTCCAGCTCATCCTCTGATGGCTATGGCACTATGCGGTACAAATGGTTTTTTGCCTTCTTACGTATCACTGTTAATTCATAGTCGAGTGGAGCTGAACACAGACTGGAGGCCTTTCCTAATGCACTGCAGTGCTTGTACATGGGTTAGTCACTTCCCAAGTGCTCTAACCAATGCACTACCATGGTCCCCAGAATGTTAAACCAATGAAAAATAATTGTGCAGCACAAATGAAGGAGAAATAAGAACATCAGAGACTGTCTACATTCATTGCAAGCTATTAATTTTTTAACTCTATAAAATATTCATTTGGATGTAATTCCCTCTCAATTTTTCTCATATAAAGTGAATTGCACAAAGAAACGAAAGTCACATTCTAAAAGCAAAGTTTTTGGTTATCTTAAGATGTACTCAGGGACATATTTACAAATGACAAAATATAAAGAGAAAAATACCTATATTCCCCAGCATGTTAAAAATTTTACTGAATAGGGCAGAATCAGGTAACTAAGAATCCCCTCCTTTGTATTTTCCTCCCACTAAGAAGTAAAGATTTTTACTTTGACTCAGCCAACTCCTTTTTTTAAAGTGATGTAAAAAAAAAATATATTCTCTGAATAGTTCCACCTAAATACATTTAGGCCAGGTCAGCAGATTTTTTATGAATAAACATATACAAATAAATGTCTCATACCAACAAGCAAGAACAGTTTATAATAAGAATCAAACAAAAGTCAGAACTGAAGACGGTACCAACAAAAACTCTGAACAAACTCAAAATTAGAGGTAATTTCTGTCCTGGGATAAAAGAGCAACAAATTATTATAAAAAACACTCGGGTAAAATGGAATACAAAGAAATACAAAGCTCAGTGGCTATTTGGCCTCAAAAGCTCATATATTTAAGATCTCTAATTTTACCATCACAACTAAAATCAAACTAGTAACACACCATACCACCTCCAACTCAAGCTGGGAGTTTTCTTTAACATGGATTGTAGGTAAAGCGAAGAAAAAACTTAAAATGTAAAAAACAAATAAATGGTTAAAACTGAATATACCAACCTAAAGGATAGAGAATAGAATGCCTAGTGTCTAGGCCCTCGGCCATTTGAGAGGCGGGATCGGTAAATTCAGACGATTCAGAGTAAACTTCTGCCAAAGAATCCCCCGGTTCGCTTTTAGGTTCTCTCCGCTTCTTCCGTTTCCTCTCTCCTCTAACAGTACCACCACCACCACCTTCAATTTCAACAGAAGCATCACCACCCACAACCTCTGTAATTGGTATAATAAAATTTTGTATAGGCCCCAATTACGCAAAAAATAGAATGAATTCAGGCACAGCCACCAATGAATGTCAGTTCGCTTATAATCTCAGGTTTTATATGCATCAAAAAGTCTGCCACAGTGCCCCCAGATATTGAGGATATCTTTCACATCCTCAAAAGACTTCATACCAAGTAACACTTGCAAGAGTAAAGAGGCAATTGCAATATTACAGTGGCACTTGTAATAGTATTTATTTTTCTCTTTATCAAAAGGACAAGGGGCATTGTTCTCAGACATTTCGAGGGCATACGAGACGCACCCACTGTAAATGGATGTAATTGCATAATTTTCAAAAAAGTAAAATTTACATTGAAAGGCCTCAGTTTTTTAAATTCAGTGAAGCTTTCTGAGAGAAACTGAAAGAAGTGAGGTCATATTTCAAGCAATGGCACTGTTCCAAATCTAAACCTAAGGCACTGTTCCATATTTATGATTCACATAATCAACTTACAATGCAAAATGTCACGATATGCAGGAGATATACATTTCTCCTTTTACATATAATTACTGAATCACTCTTCAGTCAAATAATAAACATTACGTTGCATGGAAAAAACTTTCCCTAAATGGATAATTGATTTTGTTCACAAAGAGAGAACCACGAAATATTCAACCACTAAAGTCCAAAACTATGTTGAGGATACCCAAGTTTCCAATTACATTGTCATATATATTGAGAGAGTTACCATATTTCCCATATCACAGGATGATTCAAGAGGGAAGACGCATCCTAAAAGGAGCTAAGAGTTTCATGGAAAACTAATGTGAGGAATCAAATGCTTACCATTCTTGCGAGTTCATGTTGTCGACTCTACAGCTTTGCGTTTCTTTTCTCATGGGAACTGATTACAGTTTGCAGTGATAAACAAGTCTTTGGTAATTTTTAATTCCTAACAGTGGCAGCGCAGTGGTTAAATCGCTAGACTTAGGAAAAGAATAATCTGTACCAGCCCATCGTGAGGCATAAAGGAGGGCATCCTGCTTTCAACCCCAAGCTCCAAACCCTTCAGTGTTCACCCCCATTTGAATAAGGATGAACAGTAATGCAGAAAACAAACAAATCTTAATATAAAATTCATACTGGTACAAATGCAAATACATTTATATTATTTGTTTGCATTATACTTTACTGATATAACCATAACTTGGACCGCAGTAGCAAAGCAGTTAGAATACTCAACTCGGGAGATGATAGACCTAAAATTAAGCCTACCGCGAGGCAAAGAAGGGCATCAACCATCGTTACTAAGCTTCAATCTGTGTCCACAAAAAATAAACCATGAGCCATTTTAACATGGTAAAGGTTGGGATTTATGAAAGTACTCAATGGTAAGCCTACATGAGCATAATGCCTACGCAAAGGGTAGGATGCTGCCCAGTGATTATACAGTATAAAATTCTCTAAAGAGCAAAATAATACAGTATAACGCTGATGGCATACATGGTCCATATTACATACGAAAGGTAATTGTAGGCCTATATATCTGGGGTGTGTGAGGGGTTGTACTTGGCGAAAGCGGCTCATAAGTGTAGGCAAACTCCTCTTTACACCTTGGCCTTCGAGGACCAAGTCGCAGGGAGGCATTTTACTATGATAAAAAGCGCATTTTATACGGGAAATATGGTACATTATAAAAAGGGCAATACAATATGTCATGATATGGGCTATATGGTCTGATTAAAGATACTGAAATGAATGCAAGATCTTTTGCAATACAAAATAGAGAAAAGTAAGTACAATCAAAGTGGGTACTGAAATAAACATAATACAAGCTTTAACCACAATCCACCCTATAAGAGGAATCCCAATCCAGATGATTCAAAAGAAGTCTAAACCGGAAGACTAAATAAGATATTAAAGGCATTAAGTTAGGTATCAAGTTAAGAACTAGGTAGATCTAATAAAGATACTACACAAAGAGGAGAAAAACGTTAGAAAAATAAAGAAATTTGGAATAAGCAGCTCATAAAACACAATAAAAAGAAATGTTAAGTCCATACCCACCTCCACCAGCATTCCGTACTAGAAATATATCCATTGTAAATTGGCATACAGCAATTCCTTCAGAATATATACACACTTTCTTGTTAGGGAAAAATAATACATAGCTCAAAACTGGTACTTCACAAGACAAAAAAGTATAAAAATTATATTCTGCTTACTCACCCGTGGGATCAGTCTCTGCATTGGTGTCAGCCTGGCCAGCAGCAGAGGCACTGGTGCTACTACTTTTTTTCCTTTTCTTAGTCGAGGGTGACCCAGTTCTGGTGTGATAGCTTCCACTTGCATCACCCCCACCCTCCTCGTCTTTAAGACCTACATTGGGGTCATAGCCAACCGATGGACTACTTCTTCCTGAAGCGCCCATACCCGTCCCCATCGCACAGCTGCTATAAGTATATGACACGTCGGGTCTGGGCAGCTGAAGAGATACAAATAACAAAAATAATATAATTTCAATCATCAAACTAGTAATCAAACTTGTAAACAATATCCAAAACTCACGAGTTTTAACATATTTTCACCCTTCTGGATTAAGGATTACCACACTGAAGTTCTTCCTGAAGATCACTACTCTTCAATACCAATGCAACTTAAGAGAACTGCATACCTACAGCGGGTTAATCCCTAACCCAAAAGGTGTGGAAAAAAGAAAAAATTTTAAACTGTAGCTTTGGTCCACCCAGTGTTACCCAACACAATATGTCTACCCTGAGACTTCTGACTTAGTTTCTAACTTATAACGTCAACTGCAGATTACTGTTAGGACCTCTAACTTCAGAAGCCACACACTTTAGTTTCCGGTCGAAGCTCGGTGTTGGGTTATGTGTTTTAATACTACAGTATACATCTTTCAATACAGGTAGGAAGAGATGGCTGAAAAGAAAATCACTCCCACAAATAAGTTTTATGGTGTGAGGATCTTGGATTCTCTTATAGGTATTTAGAAACCTGATTGTTGTGGCCCTCCCTCTTTCAGCATTAGAAGAATACTATCATATCAAATCACCAATAGCACATATACAATGGCCGCAATCCCCCTTGATAGGCGGATGGCCGGGTCAAAGCACGCACTTTCACCAGAATATACCTTGATCACTCCTCCTGGTAAACGATTATTTTGTGTACCACTAATAATACACAAAATACCTATCAACAAAATGGTGCAGCTCTTAAGACCAGGCAATAAGGACTTTTACCAAACTCACTATGAGGACGTTTTAAGGACCTGCAATCATACTTACAGTATAATCTAACAAAATTTAGTCAAATTACATTGCTTAATAATAATTACAATCAACAATGAATTAAATGCAATATCTACATAAAATTTAATTTGACCACAAATAAATAACACATTATCGTCACCTCCAACGCTGTGCAATACAGAGTTGCAATATCCACATGAATTTAACTCAAAACACAAAACAATAATGCAAATCATATGAGCAGTTTAAGTGTACTGGAAAGTAATAAAAGTTTATGAGTACTGTGAACTATATGATCAAGAATACTTCAAATTAAAGTAAGATGATAATTAGTCCTGAAAAGTATAGAAAACGAATCATGTCTGGGTAACTTAAAATGGAGATCAAATAATAATGGAAAAGTACTGAATAAGCATAATAATTACTAGAAAGTACAGATAAAAAAAAAAAAAAAAGTTGATTACTAGAAGGCAAGATGAATAGATCCAGAGTATTGGAAGGTAAGAAAAGATGATCGAGAATACTGGAAGATAAAACAAGGGATAAAAGTTACTGGATACTAAGAACAAAGGATAAAGAGTACCGGAGATAAGAAAAAGGGATCAAGACTATTTGCAAATAAGAATAAAGGCTCAAGATTTCAGTGTAGAACAATGGATCAAGAGTACTGGAAAGTTGAGAGGATATCATTAAAACTCTTGACATTCACTAGAGAAAAAGCTCGGCAGAATCATCTTAAACAAAACAATCACCATGAACAAAAAGGAAAAAATAATATGAGAAGCAAAGACAAAAGTTGGAGAGTAAATGGTGTTTACAATTGCCACAACCTCTGGATATTCACAACTGAAAAAGGACCAATCATTCATTTAAACAAAGTAACCAACCATAAACGAGAGTAATAAAGAAATTACGAAAGCAAAAACAACAGTTCAGAGGTCAATTGACGTTTACAAAAGTCAAAAGCACAGTTTGAATGACATATGCCGAACAAAGAAAATTGCCTTCATCAGGCCTAGGCAGAAAGAAAACAAAAAGCAAATAGAAACAGAGATGGGGAGTGTTGTGGCTGTCAGATGTGAAGAGATAATTGCGATACTTACTCCTAAATGATCCATTTCATCTGAAGAACCAGCAAGACCACGGATCTTGAGGTTTTCTGCCGTTTTGAGGAAAGCCGCTAGCTGATCTTGTGCAATGCTAACTTCACCATTGTACATGAATTCAAGAAGTCTCTCAAGTTCTATGTGACCCACATCTTTTAGGATAACTATGGGGTGCTGGCACGGGTTGGCCTGCCAATGCAAAAGTGGATCATCAAATATATTCACACTGACTAGGATTATACAGTATTGAAACGTATTACATTTACAAAATGAATTACATTTAAAAAAAAAAAAAATTCACAAAATGAAATTACATTTACAATATAAAATTACAATTACAAGATAAAATTACAATTACAAAATAAAATTACAATTACAAAATAAAATTAAAATTAAAAATGAATTAAATTTACAAATTTAATTTACACAATTAATTACATTTACAAACTAAAGCAAAAAATTGCTTCAGGTACCGTCATACTTAATATCTGAGAATGAAAAGAGAACAAGAAGGCAATAATTACCCTTAGAAGAGCTCGAAAGTACGGGGAGCACGCAGAGAGCACCATCTTGTGGGCCGAGTAGGAGTGACCGTCGCAGGCCACTGTAACATCAACAAAATCCTCCTCGTCCCGCAGTGACTGGAATGCCGTAACAATTTTGACTGTGTAGTCATTCCAACGTAGTGAGTAATGCTGTTCTGACCCCATGTTGTCCTAGCTTCTGTGGTTTTCTTGAAATATGGAATAACTTGGCTGTGTTTTGGATGCAGAAACCGTCATCAGTCTCCCCTCCTTCTCCCCCTCCCCTCCACCTCCCCCTGCTGCTGCTGCTCCACCTACTGCCACCTGCTGCTGCCTGCCCGCCGTCCTGCTGCTGGACGCTGCCTATATGGCACCACCACCCACACACCTGTATCAATAATAATAATAATTATTATTATAACGTAGAAGAATAATACAGGGAATTCTTAAAGGACTTGATCTTAATCGCATACATAGTTAGGCTGACCTGAAAGCAGGCCTTAAATGTTGCATTGTACTTTATTTACAATAACCCAAATATATTTATCTAGCTTTTATACAAAGAATGAGCGATATACCTTCATGCTTGAAAAAGTACTAGAGAGGCATTAAAAAAATATATGAACACAATAATGCTTGATATACAAGTGTCCAACCTACAACGCTGAACCTGGAGTGGCAGCGTCTTCATCGCAGGACCTCCTTCTGGACTTGCAACTCTAAAGAGGAGCAGCTAGAGAAGAAAAATTGTAACAACTAAGTCCTGTCCCTCATGAGGTACAAGAACGTGGGAGAGGCTTTAGTTACCCAGACGATTACCTTGTCTTTGTAACGACACACAATAACACAAATTTTAATTACACCAACAAATGACTCTCTGAAGGTCATTCCTCAGAGACTCCTCGCTCCAAACATTGAAAGAAACCCAGTAGAGACATCAAGGAAAACTGCACCAGACACAACATACACTCATTGAGACTATGAAAGCCCAGGATCGGCTGTGGTCTTCCTTACAGACTAAGGGCTGTTTGGAGAGGCAGCTTGAGGAACAACAATATCTGAGGTAGACAGAACCTTCAATTGTTCTGAATATCTATTGAGAGTCAAAGTAAGAGTTCATTAACTGAGCTAAACAAAAACAAAGCAGTTGGCTGCAGAAACAAATTCTTTTACACTTTCAGTGATAATCTGTAACTGAGTTGGTACATTGGTGGATTGTCAAGGCGTTGTATGTTCAAATCTTGGCCAGAAGTTGGTCTTATCTGTCTAGCACCGTTGTAGCTGTGGCAGAGGTCATTAAACAAGCATAAAAAATCTTCTTCTTTGTCTTCAATTATATATCTATGTA
This sequence comes from Halocaridina rubra, assembly GCA_037179515.1. Lineage (NCBI taxonomy): Eukaryota > Metazoa > Arthropoda > Malacostraca > Decapoda > Atyidae > Halocaridina > Halocaridina rubra. Next base: position 97,721 of record JAXCGZ010007762.1, read on the forward strand.
TATGGGGTCACTCTTTGCTGCCAGCTTTTTCCACCTTTTCCTGTCTTGCATATCTTTTCTTAGTCCCTTACCCCGCATGTCATTGCTACATGTCTTTCCATTGGAACTTGAGCTTCCTTTTCCTATCCTTTCCTCCACCTCAATATCCATAACCCTCCTACACACATGGCCTCCTTCTCATCGTATTACATGGCCAAACTAATGTGATCTTTCTTGCACTTGTGTGGCACTTGAAAAATGACACTACAAGTACTGACCAACTATCTTGTCTCCACAGTCAGTAGCCCAGCTTTCATTTAACAGCTTATTAGTTAGAACTTTAATAGTCAGTAATAACATTTTTATATGTGTTACTTACATATAGTCTGTACAATGCATCGTTGTATATAATAATCAGTCCCCATTCGAAAAGGGGTTGACACATATGATGCTACTTTTGATTTATATGTTGATTTCTTTTTAATTTATTATACCCTTTAATGTTTTATGAATGTAAAAAAGGGTTCTTTTTATGATAGGGTAGTTAGTATTATACTGTACAGTAATAGGTATTGACTACAGTGCCAAGGGCACAAATATATTCCCCCGTACAAACGTAATCCACATGTATGAGAAATAATATTAAAGTAAATGACATCCATGTATGGCTTTAGGTTAGGTTTAGTTACGTCTGTTTCAAAGGTTAACCGTAGAGAAACTTTTCCCTCACATACCCATGTACTACACATGTACGTGATGCAGTAAAGTACAAAGTGACTAACAGACAAAATAGGTGAGGTTAGTTTAGGTTAATAGGTGCTAAACAGGGAAGGTTTATACAAAAGACCTTCACCCCATATATCCCTCCATACCAACATATTAAACATGCACGTGAAATAATAATTAAAACAGACGTATATGAGCACCCTATCTAGTCTCAAAGAGCGAGGAGTATTGATTATTTATCGTAGGCGTATACCGACCGGATCAGCTGTTTTGTTTGGGGTCTCCTACCACGTCCTCCTACTACCGTCCAAACCCTACCACTATCCTTCCCCCAGACACGCCCTCCCTCACCCCCTATTTTTGTTGCACCTTCTCCCAACGGATTCTCTTCCCAGTGACCTTCCAAAATTCTCTCTCTCTCTCTCTCTCTCTCATGTGGGAGCTGACTATAACGTTCGCATTCTCAAAGTCCTAGGTTCGAGTCTGAATTATGTAACGGGTCTCTCTCTCTCTCTCTCTTTCACTCCTGAGTGACAATTAGCGTTTATGTTTTCCAAGTCATTGGTTCCAGTCTATACACTGTTCTGAGTGAAAGATCTCTCATGTATATCCTTGGCCAAAATACTGAATGACGAAAAAAAAATCACTTTAAACTCGAATTTTTAACAAACATTAATATTCGCTATATACAGAAGACACTATAACTAATTTAAAGAAAATTAAATCTCCCAAATATGAAAAAGCTATTCAAAAAAAATATAATTAGTCGTGTGCGTTGAGACAGCCGCCGTAGCGTTGAGACAAATGCTCGATTCAGGATGGACCAACGTTCGAACCCACGGGGGGGGGGACAGGAAGCGCATCAGGGCGCCATAATTTTCAGCTTCAATACGTTTGTGGCCACCCCTAAATAAGGAATATTAGTAACACATAACACAAAAAAGAATGTGTGACTCTGGCGTAATTAAGCAATCCAAAATTCACAAAAAAAATAAAAGAAAAATGTGAGAACGAACCTAATGCAAAAGTTTATCTTGAAAAACCACAAAACATAGAAAGTCAGTACACAACTGCAAAGAAATAAAAAAATTAATAAAATTAAAAAATGAAGTTGAGAACCCCATTAATTCCACAAACCGTGGTACAGAAACCTTATCGATTGAGTCACATGAAATAAAATTCCACAAAACGAGAATAATCGACTCACATTGGCGAAGAGTTATTTAGTACAACTGAGCAGTGCCCTATGCAACTGAAAACCACGAAAATCCCTTTGCCAGACACGATGACATTTAACATCTTCAATAAATTAACATCCTGGATACAGTAAATGTTAAAACAGCGATATGAGAGTGACGGAATTTACAACAATACTGTCCTAGATAACCCGGTCAACTTTGAACGGTATATCAAACTTATTCTGGATATAAGAGGTTAATTCTAAGTTAAAAAATTGCGATTTTTTTTCTTTATGATTGTGACACCAGGACGGGTCAAAAAAATAAATAAATCCACCCTCGTCGGGCCTGGGCACGAAGAAAACATAAAGAGAAACAGAGATGGGGAGTATTGCGA
>JAXCGZ010007763.1:10000-15000 GCA_037179515.1 Halocaridina rubra
ATATATATATATATATATACACACACACATATATATATATATATATATATTATATATATATATATATATATATATATATATATATATATATATATATATATACATACATACATACATACATACATACATACATACATACATACATACATACATACATACATACATACATACATACATACATACATACATATATATATATATATATATATATATATATATATATATATATATATATATAATATATATATATATATATATATATATATATATATATATATATATATATATATATATATATATATATATATATATATATATATATTTATTTATTTATTTATTTATTTTTTTTTTTTATCTGGAGAAAGCATATAATAGAGTTGATAGAGAGGCTATGTGGAATATTTTGAGATTATATGGAATGAATGGTAAATTGTTGCATGCAGTGAAGAGTGGGTATGAGGGTAGTAGAGCTTGTGTTAGGGTAGGGAATGAAGTGAGTGAGTGGTTTCCAGTGAGTGTGGGACTGAGACTGGGATGTGTGATGTCACCATGGCTGTTCAATTTGTATATTGATGGAGTTGTAAGAGAGGTGTATGAGCGAGTGCGTGGTCGAGGTTTGAGAATGGTAGATGGGGATGATAACGAGTGGGAGCTGAATCAGTTGCTGTTTGCAGATGATGCTGTGGTGGTGTCAGATTCAAAGGAAAAGCTGTGTCAGTTAGTGTCAGAATTTGGAATGGTGTGTGAAAGAAGGAAGCTGTGAGTGAATGTGGGAAAGAGTAAGGTTATGAGGTGTACAAGAAATGAGGATGGCGCTGGATTGAATGTTATGTTGAATGGAGAGACACTTGAGGAGGTTAATCAGTTTAAGTATTTATGCTCGGTGATAGCTGCAAATGGTGGAGTGGAAGCAGATGTGTGTCACAGAGTGAATGAAGAATGTAAAGTGTTGGGTGCATTGAAAGGAGTGATGAAGAATAGAGGGTTGGAAATGAATGTTAAGAAAGTTTTGTATGAGAAAGTGGTTGTGCCAACTGTGATGTATGGATCAGAGTTATGGGGTATGAAAGTAAGTGAGAGACGGAAACTAAATGTGTTTGAGATGAAATGCCTGAGGAGTATGATTGGTGTATCTCGACTGGATAGGGTTAGGAATGAAGTGGTGAGAGCAAGAACGGGTGTGAGGAGATAAATTGCAGCCAGAGTAGATCTGAATGTTCTGAGATGGTTTGGCCATGTGGAAAGGATGGATGATGAAAGGCTGCTGAAAAAGGTGATGAATGCGAGAGTTGATGGGAGAAATGCTAGAGGGAGGCCTAGGTTTGAATGGATGGATGTAGTAAGGAGAGCCCTGAATGATTGGAGGATGGATGTGAGGGAAGCAAGTGAGCGTGCTAGGAATAGGAATGAGTGGCGAGCGATTGTGACGCGGCTCTGATTGGCATCTGCTGTTACCACGGGGCTGCATCTTACAGAGATAGCCCTCTGGTAGGTGCAGTAGGAGGGGCTGACAGTTGTGAAGCGACACAGGTTGTGGAAGAGCCGGGAGGATGGGCTGTGGCACTCCAGCAGTGCCATCTGAACGGTCGCTAGCTCCCTCGTCATTGCCCATAGAGCAAAGTAATCCCCCTATTTGTTTTCCTTTCTTGATGTTGGCTACCCCCCAATTAAAGGAGGAAACAGCCAAAGTATATGTATATATATATATATATATATATATATATATATATATATATATATATATATATATATATATATATATATATATATATATATATATATATATATATATATATATATATATATATATATATATATATATATATATATATATATATATATATATATATATATATATATATATATATATATATATATATATATATATATATACTTATATATATATATATATATATATATATATATATATATATATATATATATATATATATATATATATATATATATATATATATATATATATATATATATATATATATGAGTACATTACCATATGTGACCACAGGAAGCATTTTAATACGACCGTGACTTGAACCTAGGATACATAATTACTGTGCAAAGGTGCTACTAACTACACCACAGAAGGTCTAAAGGAAAAACCAACCTTACAGCTTAACTGCTATACTAGGAATGAACACATTTTATCTGAATGCCTCTTTGTTCATATTACAGTATGTCCTAACTTCACTCGAGTCTTCATTTTCGCATTTAATTCAAATCACCTCTTATTAGGGACGAACAATAATCAAATAAGAACATTACCATAAGCAAAAACATGGAAAATTTTTTCTCAAACTGGGACTTGAACCTAGGACACATAATTACTATGCCAAGGTGCTACCAACTACATCAAAGAAGGTCTAAAAGAGAAACCAACTATACAGCTTATCTGCTATACTAGGAATGAACGCATTCTATCTGAATGTCTTTTTGATCATATTACAGATTCTCCTTGACACAGTAACTATGTGTCCTAGGCTCAAGTCCTGGTTGGGGTAAATATGATTCATGTTTTCACATATAGTATTATGCTCATTTGATTATTGGCGGTCCCTAATGAGATTGGGATTTATAGTAAATTCGAAAACGAAGGAAAGAGTTAGGTTGGGATGAATTGTAATATGAACAAAAAGGCATTCAGATAGAATGCGTTCATTCCCAGTATAGCAATAAAGCAGTAAGGTTGGTTTCCATTTTCGACCTTAAGTGGTGTAGTTGGTAGATCCTTGGCACAGTAATTATTTCACCTAGTTTCAAGTCCCAGTCAAAGTAAAAATGATTCATATATATATATATATATATATATATATATATATATATATATATATATATATATATATATATATATATATATATATATATATATATATATATATATATATATATATATATATATATATATATATATATATATATATATATATATATATATATTTTCTGGCGTATTCACTACACATCTCTTGCTATTCCATTACATTTGTCAAGTCACAACATTCCCCATATCTGTCTCTTTTTCATTCTTTTTTCCTCACATTTGTTATTATTTATGGAAGGTCTACAGCTAATGGCCCCCAATACCCGGCATAGAGGGGTTCGAAGAATCTCTGGGGATCGGGTTGACTCCACTATTGGCTTGTGGGCAGACACGCCTGGTGGTAGGAATGGTTCTGCCCTGAACCTTGCACCTCCCAATAGATCTGCTTCTTTCACTCTTCACTATTCTAATATTCGTGGGCTAAACTCTAATCTTTCGGTTGTGGAACAACACTTGAGTACTTTCCTCCTTAACCTTTTCCTCCTACATGAAATCCAGCTGTCTATACATGCTTCCACTGACCCATTTCAAATCTCCCACTATAATCTGTATACTCGTTTTCGTTCCAAAGGTGGGGTGTGTGCATACTGCAACATTAACTACTACTTCAAGGTTCATGGACCTTGAATCTCCTGACTTTGATGTTCTCTGGATAAAAGTCTATCTCTCCACTACCACTATCTTCCTTTGCTTCTGCTACTGTTCTCCAAACTCCACCGAGTTTGTATCTTTCTTTGAATATCTGTCCTCGTACCATGAGTCCTTGCTATCTTCTCACCCACAAGCCGAAGTTCTCTACATTGGAGACTACAATGTACACCACAGTGAGGGGCTTCATTCTTCTAAAACTGATGTGGGAGGAAGCGAGGCCCTTGCTTTCTCTATTTCTCACGATCTGGAGCAAATTATCAAACATCCTACTCGCGTTCCTGATCGTCACTACATGCTGCAAACACTCTTGACTTATTTTTTACTTCTAACCTTTCAAACTACTCTTGTTCTGTGCTCTCCCCTCTTGGTAAATCTGACAACTCAATGATCTTAGTCCCTTCCATTTTCACTCCCCCACCACCAATCCCTTCTACTCAGCACCGCCTTTGGCACTTCGAGCATATCCAACTTGAAAATTTGCGTAACTTTCTCTTAGACTTCCCATGGGATGACTACTGCTTTCGGTCCCGCAACCTTGTTCAAGTAGCTCTAAAAGTTGTCGAGATGATGACCACGGGAATGGAGGCGTACATCCCCTCATCTACAAAAACGTTCCCCCCACCTAAACCTTGGTTTGACCGTGCCTGCTCCATGGCTATCCAGGCTAGGAATCGGTCTCACCGATCTTACCAAACCTCTTCTTCTGATTTAACTCACTCTGCTTTTATTATAGCTAGGAATCGCTGTACTGCTCAGATTCCTAGGTCTATGGCTTCCTTTATAAGAAGGAAAGTTGATGACCTTAACTCCAGTCCCACTGACAAATGCTTCTGGTCCTTAGCCAAAAGCCTCTCCAAAAACTTCTGTAACTCAAGCTTTCCCCCTTTCATTTGTTTTGATAGTTCTATAGCTTGCTCTCCCACTGACAAAGCCACTCTCTTTGGCTCTCATTTTTCTGCCAACTCTTCTATAAACCATTCCAGCGCACCTGTTCCTTAATCTTTACCCCCTCTTTAACCCTATGCCTTCCCTTATCCTTTCTTCACGCAAAGGTCATAAGGTTCTTCGCTCGCTAAAGACGAACAAGGTATCTGGTCCCGATGGTATCACTGCAAAGTTCCTTACGGAATTTGCAGATGAACTGGCTCCCGTGCTTTGCCGTCATTCTCCCCTCAGTCTGTTAACCAGTATCTATCCTTCATCTTGGAGGCATGCTCTAGTTCAACCTGTTCCTAAGAAGGGTGATCGCTCTATTCCTTCAAACTACCGACTTATTGCCCTAACCTCCTCTATTGCTAAAGTTTTCAAAACTTTGCTCAATTCTCACTTCTTGAAACGCCTTGAATCTAACTCACTTATCTCCGGTCATCAGTACTGCTTCCACAAGGCAAGATCCACTGGTGATCTCCTGTCCTATCTTACTCATTTTGGTCATCTTCTCTGAGGAACTATGTGAAATCCTCTGTCGTTGCCCTTGATATCTCTCAGGCTTTTGATAGAGTCTGTCACAAGG